>JAHPZR010040688.1:17500-27500 GCA_019787425.1 Platygyra sinensis | reverse complement strand
CACATACGTTCATTGACTCACTAAACAATTATTATTATTATTATTATTATTATTATTATTATTATTATTATTATTATTATTATTATTATTATTATTATTATTATTATTATTATTATTATTATTTTTATTACATTTATTCTATTAAGATAACTATGGTAAGCAGAGGAAAAAAAGTTAAGGAAAAAAGTGAGTAAAATAAAAAGAAAAAGTACAGTGGGAAAAGAATGTTATTGAATAGATAATATTTCTTTTGTTGTTTGTTGTTTGCCTACTGACATTTTAACTTAGAAATGATTCTGGTGGTTCTCTCAGAGAGCTTGGTATCTCATTCCATAGTTTAGCACCCATTCTTGAAAAGGCGTTTTTTTTGTATTTCAAGTCTTGAAGATGTTCTGAAGAGCAGAAGAACGTGTGTTGGCATGATGCACCTGCCACTAGACCCAGGAGAACTGGGTATGGTTTACATGTAAATATGGCGGACTCGGGGATGTACCGTCCGTTTGGAGTTATTGCGGCATTATTAGCCACGACAATAGCAGGAACGCTACTTCTCAAGTTAAATCCACAAAGGAAGATTATACTAATGAGGATTCAAATATTCTTGCTGTTTTTCATGGTTATGTGTGCTTTGTCGCGGTTTGTTTGGATAAATCTGACAGTGTTGCTTCCAAGCCGCCGGTCCAACTCAAAAATTGTACTCGTGGTTCATTGGGTTTTGTACGCAGTTCTTGCTATCTTTCTCGGTCTAGCCTTCTTCAGTTTTCTCATTGGTCGATTTTTTGTCGGTTTCGAGCCATATTTCATCAGCAGAGTGGCATTCACTTGTCTAGGACTTTTTCTTCTGGTGTTCTTCAACCTGTGTGTCCTTAGCGTTGTTTTCGCAGTTATGAGAGTTTGCAGCTTTTCATTACCCAATGCTGACAAGCTGAAGGCCATCATGGCTATTACTGTGTCTCTGCTTCTGTGCATACAAGGTTTAACTGCCGCATCCCGAGGGCCAACAATAGTGGGAGTGACTGTACCTCTTGCAAGACTACCACGATCCTTAGACGGCACAAGAATAGTTCAGCTTTCAGATATTCACTTGGGTCCTATGATAGGACAGGCTGCACTTGACAGAGTTGTGAACATGGTTTCTGTGATAAAGCCTGACATCATTGTTATTACAGGAGATCTGGTTGATTCAACTGTGGCAAACTTAAAACAAGCTATTTTACCTCTAAAGAACCTCAAATCAAAATATGGTTCATTCTTTGTTACAGGTATAAAATATTACAGGCACGTGTTGGGGGTGGATGGAAGGAGACGGGAGTGGGAGATAGGGAATCAGGATTCAGTAGGCAGGAAAGCTTAGTCAACAGAAATAGCATTGAAACAAGGCAACTTTTCTCACGAGAGATGGCATTTAAAAAGGGATGAAAAGAGATTTACAATTCCCAAAATCATATCAGGTTGTAAAAAGAGAAATTTCACAGGTGTCCCAAACTCAGGATTAGAAGAATCAATCAAGTATTTTTGATTTATGAATGCATATTGAGTGGGACTTGACCACCTACAGTGCATGGTGTTGTGTTACACGTTGGCCATTGAGAATTTGAGCATTCTAAAAGGCATTAAAATAACAAAGGATAAAATTGTGCAGTGATATAAAAATGCTTCTTTTTTCTTCTTTATTTTAAACTCCATACAAGTGCCTTCTGGAGTGCTCAAATTCTCAACTGCCTGAAGTGTAACACAACACTGTACACTTTAGGTGGTAATGTCCCACTTGATGCACATACATAAATCATTAATATTTGATCGATTCCTCGATTTGTGAGTTTGAGATGCCTGTGGTAATAGTTGTTATTTTGAACAAAACATGCTGTTCCTCGTCATGACTGTTATGACTATTAACGAGTGCTATACCATATGTTTTTTATCACACATTTTGAATAAATGCATTATTAGGAACAACCACAAAAAAATTTGAAAAAATCTAAAGAGAAGTGTAATTTCTAGGGATCATCTAATGATGGAGTAATAGTTTTTCTTGATTGACATTTATCTTTCATTAGGAAATCATGAGTATCTCACCGGAGATGCTGATGCCTGGCTCCAAGAGCTAAAGCAGCTTGGTATTGAACCTCTCCACAACTCACATGTACTTATTTCAAGCAAAGATAGTCCTGAAGACAAGATCTATCTTGCCGGGGTAGATGATATACAGGCCGACAGTGTGAAGTAGGTTTCTACTATTAATATTAGTCATTCAAATGGGCTACTACACCCCCCCCCCCCCCTTCCCACATGCCCAATTTTGGTTGTTGTTATCCCAATGTTTCTCTATTCAGGAGGATAAGCTGGTGCTGTTGGTACTGTCAAACTGTAGGTATTCTTGGGATGACTTCCAATAGACATGTGCCCCTTCTGAACCAGGAAACATGACAAAGTAGTGGGCCACTATGGACCCACTATGGCTTTCCTGCAGATTATGAAAACCCTCAAATATCCTCCATGAAACAAATACTAACAGGGACTTGAATTTGTGTGTTCTTTAGCATGTTCTTTTAATTGTTTGTGGATGATTACAGCTATGAAAACCATGGAATGAAGTTGCCCCAAGCTCTTAGTGGAAGACATGACAAGTTTCCAACAATTCTGCTAGCTCACCAACCATGGGCTGCACATCAAGCACTGAAGGAGTATCAGGACATAGATTTAATATTGTCTGGTCACACACATGGAGGGCAGTTCTTTCCCATGCACATACCAATATACTTTTACAACCCATTTTTTTCTGGTCTGTACAAAGAGAAAGAAACGTTTGTTTATGTTTCCTCTGGAACTTATTTTTATAGTGTGCCTTTGAGAATTGGATCCACACCAGAAATAACCGTTGTAACTTTAACTCGTGTAAAACAATAAATTTTCCTGATAAGATGCACATAGTCCTTGACAACAAGTGCTTGAAATAATTCTTAATAACCTGTTAATTAGCAAACTAGTCTAATCTTTTCAAGAAAAGGAGAGGATATACTGGTTGTTATTTCATGATAATTTTTATCCTTTTCATTATTTCTTCAGTTGAAGGTGAGAAAAGCTAGGAATATCATAAGTCTTGAATTAGCAGCTCCCCTCAAATACTGGCACCCGCTTTGTATAAGTGCTCCTCCTATCAGGTCAAATTTTAAATAAGCCTCCCCTCAAATAAGTGCCCCCTGTTTTGTGGAGGAGTACTGAGAAAACAAAGGATGTACAGTTTTGATCGTGTTCAATCCCAAGCAAGTGATTATCAACTCATTCAAGCACTGCACATTGACCATCACAATGGAAAGTAGTGAAGATCACAAGTGAAGACACAGGATCCTTTTCGATCTGAGACTTCTGACAGACTGACACATACCGGTACATATGTTGAAAAAAAAATCCAAATATCAAATCTGACCATGATTTGGGAAGAATCAAATCAGCACCTCCCTCAAATAAGCACCCCCTAAGAAGAAGAGCCCTAGGCCAGGATCCTATTTCCCAGAGCTTCCATTTTCCACACTGACTCTCTGCGTCAACCCTGTCCCATCTCTTTTTTTTTCATGGGTGTTTTTATAATGGCCAATCATATATGAGAGCTGTGGTGCTCTACTGTTATACTTCACATGCAGGCCACTGAAAGTATTTCATAAATGGCAGAAAGCAAGGAAAATTTATTTTTTAGGGTGTTAGCGAACATCACTGTGTTTTCACAGGAAATCAAAGAACTCCCACAGATATCACAGTAATGTTCTAAAAATAAAAAGATACGGGACAGGGTTGACGCAAGGGTACAGTTTGAATGGAGGCTGTGGGTAATTGGCTCCTGCCCTGGGTGTCAATTTATGGTATGGTACCGTAAAATCCAATGTTAAAGCCTTGGACTGAAATAACTTCATAAGGGACTTTGGGTGGGCTTGAGAAACAAATTAACCTATATACCATACATTAGAGCATTACATTATGCGGTATTATTGCCAAATACCACAGGTCATGCTATAACCTATACTAGTACATTTATGAAACACAAAATGAACATGCTTATGCATCAGATGGGTTTATATCTGGTGGGCTTATATAACAAATAAAAGGGTTTATATCTGGGGAGTCTTTAACTTGGGATTTTACGGCATTTTGGTTTGTAACTGATAGTTTTAAGTCTGGGTTTTTACGTTTTTTTGATTGCCTGATTATTTGTACATATAAAATTTGAATTATGAAACTGGACAAGTCATCATTCAGTGTATTTTTTTTTCTACCGGTATATTGCTTTAACCAATTAATCTATTTATCTATACTGTGTTTTAATATTAAAACTTCCTTACAACTGATTGTCTTGTTTACCTTACCATCTCATTGTCTGTATTCTATTAATTAGCAATTATTGAATGAGATTGAGTAGTGTGGTATTTTTGTCTGTTGTTACCTCTAACTGAATTAATAGTCAAATACAATTCCTTTCTTCCGTTAGTTAAATTATCTGCCTACATACTCTATTTTCCTGCTTATTTTCGTTTTTTTTAGACGTAGTTTTTATCTGTTTGTGTGTTGCTGTATTTGTTATCTTAAAAATTATTGTATTGAAATTAAAAACGATGTAGCGCGAATTTTTGAAGTGTCAAGCACATGCCGATTATTTCGTCATCTTGCACACTAATAACATAATTTTTGGAATCGGTTTGCATTTCTAAAGAAACATCAAATACCATCAAGAAGTTTGAAATAATCTTTCAGTGGAAATTCTGTGAAAATTTCTGACAGAAAAACGCTAGGGATGGCTGCCCCAATCTGCACTTTATTTTATATTTTATTGTTCTTTGTATGGTAAATTTAATTTAGGGTGCAAAAAAAGTAGTTGTTGTTGAATACCGTACTAAATTTGAGACAAAAAAAAAGCCGAAGATGACTGAAAAATAAAAATGAAAACAGGAAAAATTCAACTTGCATTGGCGGGGAATCGAACCCCGGTCTCCCGCGTGGCAGGCGAGAATTCTACCACTGAACCACCAATGCGTTGCACACTGTAACTGGGATATTTTAATTACTGAATCTGTATTACTTGAGCCCGACAAAGCCTGATTAATCCTTCCTTTAGGGCAACAGTTCCACATGTAGAAATCCAGCATTACGTTAGAGCTTTGTGGGTTTTTAATTTGATTTTTTCCAAAACACGATGGACAGTGGTAAGGTGGCGCATGGGATCTTGGGTAGCGAGGAGCTGTTTTGACACAATTTTGAAAAGTCTGAAAAAGATGCAACATGCAAAGGATTTATCCTATTCCTGTTTTACCTTTTCTTTTGCGTATATTTCCCAAAATCACATAAATCATTTCTGACTAAAATTTCGTGTAACAGTGTAGCAATACACAGGGGCACCCAACGACAATTTTCGGAAATATATCTGTTCGGAAGACGATTTGAGATCTAGAATTTTCGGAACATTTTTTGTAAAATTTCTTGCTTGCCTGCTTCTCCTAAGATTTTCGAACACCTAAAATATGGTATAATTGCCTATTTTTAACGGATTTTTACCCTAAAAAGGTCACTTATAATTTTCGGGAGCCTTTTTTCTGGCTGAAATTTTCGAAAAGGTAAGTTTTGATCCCTATAATTTTCGGATCACTAGACTTTCAGCTAGGAAATCCGAACAGATGAAAAATTTTTAGGGGATAAAAATATGCCTATATCTACCGTTTAAATACCAAAATACTTTCAACAATGCTATGTTTTAGTGGTTTTGAACTATATTCTCGTTGGGTGCCCCTGAATACATACAGGATTCAAATGACAGCGATCGATTGATCAACATGCAAACCCAAAAGTGAGAAGTGGAAAGCTCCGGATCACACCCATCACTCTAGTCCAGGGAACCTAGCTGACGGGGAAAAAAACTGTCTTGGCAGGCTAAGGGACTCGGAACAAAACGCCTTGATGTGACAGTGCTACAAAACATCTGACATATTTATGACATAGATTGTTGAATGGTTATCTTCAAGATATCAAGGTCAAACATATTGAATGTCAAGATATTGAGCAACGCTTGGTTTTTATTCGCTCGCAGCCATAACCCAAACCAATTTAAATATTTTTTTATTTTTTGACTACATCTTTTTGTTGACGACTGCACGAGAAAAGACTGATTTAGTCTAGTGACAATCTAGTCTACACACGTATGTAGGATATGATCACGCCCTTGAGATAAGGTGCTGGTAATCGGACGTTAGCTGCACTCCAGTTACAGAGGATCTCATTACAAAACTCAAGTCCACAAGGTGGCGGATATTATTCTGCAGGAATACAACACAGCCAGCCACACTAGCCAGTGATTGCTCACAAGGTAAGTCAATAGAATGTGGCAATTCATAGCAAATATCCTGGTTGTATTTGTTGGAATAAACTAAACCCCAATAGTTTTGGTATTGGTTAAAAGAGCGTTTGATTAATTATTGAATTGTCTTAACCCCGAGCAAACTTATAGTAACCAAAACCGTTCCTTGTCGACATGTCTCCTCTAAATGTTTCAGAAAGGTTTTGTAGATAATCTTCTCGTTTAACTGTATCAGGAAAAGCTTATCAATATGAGTTTAAAATCACAAACTGAACATGACTCGTCCGCAAGCCATGTTTATTTTGGGCGGTGCGCTTCTCTAGAAGAAGTTATTTGAAACCTTGTCACGTTTAGAAACGTTTTGCATGGGAAACCGAAGTGACCGAAAACAGGCCATTTTGCTGCCGATTCATGCTTCGTATCCTGTCGCACATTCCTTTTATAATCATAAAATTTATCAAACGTTAGATTTAAAGCGTGACGATATTTGTGAACTTCATGATATGCTTTGGATTTGTAACTGTCACTGTTCCAGCTGGTAGCCATATTTTCGCGTTGCCCTGCAGCTCAGACTGAGCTGGTCAGAGGTTTTCCCGTTTTGTAGTGCCGTTATGTTGACAGCTCTTGGTTGACAGATCATTGATCAGAACTGTCAGCAGTTTGTGTGACATAATTAAGACAAAAGTCCATAGTTCCCTAGTATCACATCTTGTTTATCAAAATTTCCTTCAAGACTAATTTGAGATTTCTTGAAAACAAGTCCGCGACAGGAATTTCCAGACAGCTGAATATGTACATTGTAACTAGCCCAGCTGATCGATGTAAAAGCTACAATAGCTGCTAGTATCTTATCGGCACAAATCGCTTGTGAATTGTTAACAAGTTTTATTGCACATATTGACATAAGAGTAGGTGTATGCACAATGCCCGTGTCAAAGAAAAGCCCTTGTAGAGAGGTGTCTGTTATCATAGGCTCGACAGTAGTCTACAAACAGAATATGAGAAATCTCTTCCGATCAGAAGGAACACATTGTTAGAGACCTCAGCAGAGAATATGTTTCGAATGCATTTATATGTTAACTTACTTTGTACACGGAGACGGAGATCCTTTTCCATGGCTCGCATTCCACGAAAGAAGGGCGGAATGAATTGACGGGTAATGTAACACCTCATTCCCCAACCCCCACCGATTTCAGACGAACGAGAGTGCGAATACCTCCCAAAATAACAACCTCGTTTCCAGGACCTTTACCTGGGAACGAGGTTGCCAAAATAAATAAATGAATAAATTAAATAATAAAATGAGAGTTTCCAGACATTTTGATGTTGCTGACACCATTATCACTAATAATTTATATTCACACCGCGATAAAGCTGTCATTTTTATCTTAAGGCGGGGGTAAACCTGAATAGGAGTGAAATTTGAAGTATAATTAAGAGGGAATTATTAGGATTAAAAGAGGTTTGAAACACTACCAGACAGTAGACCCCCTCCAAAAAGAGTCCCAGGTTGGTAGGGGACTGTTTGGTATCCGTCTACTAATTCTTCACTTCAAATTTTAATTTTCCAAATCCATCAAATCTTCAACATTTCATATTTTCCTCAATTTAACCTATCCTTTGAGAAAAAATCTCTCTTTCCCAAAACACCTAAAAATCACCCAAAAATTTACACAAAACTGCCAAATAGTGGACAACGGAATAAGCAGAGGGATTTGGCGTCGCTTACAGCTTGAATTTTCTGAAAACCATTGATTTAATAGTGATGTGTCCAACATTGAAATGTCGGGCAACTATAATTTTATTATTTTTATTGAAGTTTTTCAGCAAACCGCTAAATAAATAAATATTGAATAAATAAATAAATAAATAAATAAATACATCAATACATAAATAAAAACTAACTAACTTACTAACCAACTAACTAACTAACTAACTAGGAAAAATTAAACAGACAGTATTTTGAACTAATTCATGCAACTTACAAAGCACTTGAACTTACAAACTCCCGGGTTCAACTTTCAAGTAACCTGACTGACCGTTGACGGCTAAAGCAACTTGAAAACATTGTCCCTCTGTAAAAAAAAAAAAAAAAAAAAAACACTTTTTCACCAAGAGAAAGCATTTTATATTGATAGGAAAACAAATGGTATAGCACTCGTTAATAGTCATAACAGTCATGACGAGGAACAGCATGTTTTGTTCAAAATAACAACTATTACCACAGGCATCTCAAACTCACAAATCGAGGAATCAATCAAATATTAATGATTTATGTATGTGCATCAAGTGGGACATTACCACCTAAAGTGTACAGTGTTGTGTTACACTTCAGGCAGTTGAGAATTTGAGCACTCCAAAAGGCACTTGTATGGAGTTTAAAATAAAGAAGAAAAAAAGAAGCATTTTTATATCACTGCACAATTTTATCCTTTGTTATTTTAATGCCTTTTAGAATGCTCAAATTCTCAATGGCCAAAGTGTAACACAACACCATACACTGTAGGTGGTCAAGTCCCACTCAATATGCATTCATAAATCAAAAATACTTGATTGATTCTTCTAATCCTGAGTTTGGGACACCTGTGAAATTTCTCACTTTTTACAACCTGATATGGTTTTGGGAATTGTAAATCTCTTTTCATCCCTTTTTAAAATGCCATCTCTCGTGAGAAAAGTTGCCTTGTTTCAATGCTATTTCTGTTGACTAAGCTTTCCTGCCTACTGAATCCTGATTCCCTATCTCCCACTCCCATCTCCTTCCATCCACCCCCAACACGTGCCTGTAATATTTTATACCTGTAACAAAGAATGAACCATATTTTGATTTGAGGTTCTTTAGAGGTAAAATAGCTTGTTTTAAGTTTGCCACAGTTGAATCAACCAGATCTCCTGTAATAACAATGATGTCAGGCTTTATCACAGAAACCATGTTCACAACTCTGTCAAGTGCAGCCTGTCCTATCATAGGACCCAAGTGAATATCTGAAAGCTGAACTATTCTTGTGCCGTCTAAGGATCGTGGCAGTCTTGCAAGAGGTACAGTCACTCCCACTATTGTTGGCCCTCGGGATGCAGCAGTTAAACCTTGTATGCACAGAAGCAGAGACACAGTAATAGCCATGATGGCCTTCAGCTTGTCAGCATTGGGTAATGAAAAGCTGCAAACTCTCATAACTGCGAAAACAACGCTAAGGACACACAGGTTGAAGAACACCAGAAGAAAAAGTCCTAGACAAGTGAATGCCACTCTGCTGATGAAATATGGCTCGAAACCGACAAAAAATCGACCAATGAGAAAACTGAAGAAGGCTAGACCGAGAAAGATAGCAAGAACTGCGTACAAAACCCAATGAACCACGAGTACAATTTTTGAGTTGGACCGGCGGCTTGGAAGCAACACTGTCAGATTTATCCAAACAAACCGCGACAAAGCACACATAACCATGAAAAACAGCAAGAATATTTGAATCCTCATTAGTATAATCTTCCTTTGTGGATTTAACTTGAGAAGTAGGGTTCCTGCTATTGTCGTGGCTAATAATGCCGCAATAACTCCAAACGGACGGTACATCCCCGAGTCCGCCATATTTACACGTAAACCATACCCAGTTCTCCTGGGTCTAGTGGCAGGTGCATGGCCATGCATGGCCAACACACGTT
>JAHPZR010040688.1:0-7500 GCA_019787425.1 Platygyra sinensis | reverse complement strand
CCTGCATGTCCTTCATCTCAGACTTATAAATTTCTGAAGAGACACACACATTTAGTCCCACATGAGTTCATGTGGACACAAAAAATTACAATTATGATCATGGCTTATGTTTTTTCCTCTCTTAACTGGGTATCTGACAGGATGCGGCGACACAGAGCTCCATAATTTGTTAACATCTGCATCCACATAGTCAGAGCTTTTTTCCACATAAAACAGAAAAGTTGCGCTATATTAGCAATAAAGCAGCTTCCTTGCAACCCCAAAATTAAAAATTCCGAAGAAATTGTTTATTTTGAAGAAACTTTTCTCCTAAAACAGCAATGAAAACATGTCACTTCGTTTCTGATAAATTTTCAACCTCCAGGCCTTTGACTGAAGAGCTTGGAAACTAGTTTTGAGGAAATTGCCTGGTTACAAAGCTTTCCACAAATGCAACAATGAATTCTGCTCAGGAAATGAAAAGCTAAAATGCTGTATGGGACCCACTCTTTTGTCTGAGGGACTCACAGATTTTTGGCTGTGTGAGTCTGTCGACTCGCTACTGCCTATTTCTCGTTGGATCACTGGTATACTGGGACTCAGTCAGCTTCATTGCTCGCCAATAGACACTTATAAATTACTGGCTGCTAGTAAAAGTACATTCACACTGGTATAGACCCTATGCAAAAATGGTTGCCTTTATATTATTCTTTTGTTCTTATTTAAATTAGCCTCACTTACCTCGTTTTTGAGACAAAAATTGAAAAGAGTTTGTTATCCCGAATGAAATTAGTTGGGCTATTTTGAATACAAACAAAAGAATAATTTAATGGAAGCCATTTTTGCATAGGGTCTATATCAAGCACACATTAGACTCTTAGTATTTACTGTGAGCAACAGCCAGAAATCAGATGCACTATTGGCATTTTGGCAGTTTTCCCACCCTACCCTACCCTTTTGGGCTTTATCCCCTTTTTGTACTTTGCCTTTGTTTTAGTGCTTGAGTGTAATTAGGTTCATTTTATTTTGATCTATCTTACTTATTGATGTTCAATTAACTTAGGTATATGTATTGCATTGTTGTGAATAAAAGCTGTCTTAGTCCAAATGTTGCTTGCAGTTATGTTGTGTAATTAAGGTTGATATTTTAAAAAAAGCCTGGCATATCTTACCGAATGGGTGACCTCCCATCATAACCCCCAACAGCAAACAATAACCCATTAAGGGCCACCAAACCAATGTTACTGCGAGGCACATTCATTGGTGCCACAACATTCCACTGATTAACATCTGGATCATAACGCTCACATGTGTTCATTCTTTTCCACTCTTTACTTCCACCAACCACATAAACATATTTGCCCATGGACTCTATGCCTGGACAGTGGCGAGTGCTGAGGCGTGAGATACTGTACCACGCCTCTGCTTCGGCGTCGTAAATTGCACACACTGGTCCTGCAATTGTCAAGAGAACACTGGCAGTTCGGAGGCATCTTCTAGGGACTTGCCATTTGCAAGATTCCGTCTCTGTCATTGAGCTCTCTAACTCCATTAGAGAGTAGATCTGCTGTCTAGCTCTTGAAACAACATCATGAACTTCTGGGTTCTCAGTTATCAATTCATCAGTTGCGATAACTTCTTCAAAGTACTCAGGATTGATTTGAGGAAGGCGAATTTTTTCCAGCAATGATGAAAAATGCTTCACTCGTTCTTGGCGATTGTGTTCGACCCATTTTAGCAATAGTTCGTACAGATCCTCTTCCCGAGTAATGACGATCTCGTCGTTCATCAACAGCTCTCCTAGATCCGAGTGAGGCAACAATAAAAACTCTTCAGATTTCGCAGCTTCCATAAAATTTTCCTCGATGAAAGTATTTGCCCGATTGAGGAGATCCTTACAATTGAATTTATCCGACAGAGACCGTATTCCCCAGCAATTCGTCAAGGTCAGGCGTTCTTGGATGAACTTGCAACATGCTTGGGTAACAAATTCGAGCAAGAGAAGACAAGAGCCACAGAAGACATCCTCCACGTTCTCTTCTGTTATCAGTATTTCGCCTTTGTAGATGAAATCAAGAAGAATCTCCATTCCAGTGGCAGTAATTTCTTTAACCGCAACTTTATCACTCGTAGTCGCCATATGTCCACTGAACATAGCCATAAAGTAATCTGAGTTGGCAGCGAGCATATTTCGATGAGCAGGAAACTCTTTGCCTTCCACAACAAGGACTATATCTGTTAAAACAGAATGCTCTCGCATTCGTGAGATCCTTTTCAGGATGTAAGTGTTGTGAGACTCGTCTGCAAAACGCAGCGAATTCTCTTGTTTAAAAACTTCATCCAACGCCATGTACGTTGAATTTCGCTTTCACTTTGCAAGTTTTTGCCCACGTCACAAAACCCGTCAATAACTTTGCCTCTTGAGTACTCTTGATGCCACGAGAGTGCTAACTAAATTTGCATTTAGCTTGTCACTGTAACATCAGTATGAAAATCAACATGCTCTCCTTTTCTCCAGTGATAAACTTTAGCACTTTACATTCGTTCTGTATAAATAATAGCAGTGGGTAGTCCAGTGTCTGTTCAGTGTCTTTGTAAAACCTGTCTGCGAACATGTGACACGCATCGCTAAATTCGTCCCTAGATTCTCTCCGTTTCTTTATCGGAAGCACGTACCTCGGGCTGGTACGTGAACGTACCCCAGGGACGCGCCCCTTTCTCGAAGGTCCCGAAAAGTTTTCGCACCCAAAAGCAAAGGCAACGTCATGATTACAGAGTTTTTTTATTCACATATTCTTAACGTGAACAGAGGCTCCCTTCATGTAAGAAGTTTCAGGGGTGTACACTTCTCTGGTTTTAGATACAGATGAACTAAAAATGATATTGATTTACGGGTCCGAAAAGTTTCTGGGGCTTTCGAGAAACGGGCCCACAAATGATCCCAAATAATAATTGGACCGCAATTGATCCCGACTAAAAAAAAAGGAATGGCATGGATGTGGGAATGGTAAGTACCATACGGGCACACTTTCCATGAAGAATTCTACATATCTTTAAATCAAATTGTATCAGTCCATTAGCGTCACCCGGCTGGCAACATCAGCAACAATGTCAGTAAAAACAACAACAAGAACATAGTGTTTTAGACTAATAAGTTTGCACCCAACGTGCAACACTGCTTTAATTGTTTTTGTTGTACCCAATTCCAAACTAACATTCATCCATTAAACAGCTATTACAGAAGACGCTGTCATCTGAGTAGATCTACAATGCTCCACCGCTCAACCTTGCGAGTAACGCCCGAATTTTCGTCCACATTTTGAACAATTTTCTTCTGTGATTTTTCGTTAGCCATATTTTCCCTTTAATTCCTAGGCAATGGCTAGTTGAAGATTCCGAGAAGCCATTGGTTCCAGGCTATGATAATGAAGCTCAGTTTCAATAAAAGTAAGGCCTTATCTCCAGAAGTTTGCGCTTCGTTTTGACAATCAGCTGGATATAACATTCAGTCCCATTTCTCCTGTGTCCTCCTGGGCTTGTTATTTGAAGCATGTTGATTAGGCCCCATAGAGCAATCTTAGCTAGTCACTCCATTCACCATCCATAGTCATTCTTCGCAGATGTGTGCACTATGCCCCGAGATTGATAAATTCACTCAGTGAAATGAGTTCCATGTGGGTTGGCTGGATTACTTCTGAGATAATTCACCAGGTGAGTGCGTAGTTTTGTGGCAGTCTGAGATACTCTTCCAAGGCATACTACCCTGGGTGCCAGAGGTTTTTCTTGCGCGGTTTCCGGTGTCGGTCATGTCTCTCTTGTGTGCCGCCATTTCCATCCGCCGCTCGAGAAAACCTCTGGTACCCAGGGTAGGTGTGTTCTGACCTCTGATGAAGTTCTAGCCTACGTGTAGCCGTACCCTTCCCCCGAGGAAAAACAGGATGGAGTTTTTTTTTTCCGGTTTTCCTCGGAGGGAGGGTACGGCTACACGTAGGCTAATGAAGTTCATTTTGTTTCTTTAGCTGATAACTTTTCTGTACAATTTTCAGACCTTTTGAAACTCCCTCTAGAGTGGAAAACAAAAGAGCTTAATAACGGGCCCGGTAATTACCGGGAGCTTCGACAAACGGGTCCCAGCACCTAGTGCTTCTCAGTAGCATTTCGTCTGCCATTATCACTCTTTGCTTTATGCTGCGGTCATAAAGTATTTGTGTGCATGGATGATCAACCTCAAGGCCGGATTACCCCTTCACAAGTGTTCGTTAGCACGGAGTTTTTCTTTCCCTTAACTAATTATTTCTTCGAGACAGGGACTCGAATCAAAACGGTTTCTCCCCAGTGTAATAAAGTGAAGATGGATTTCGCCTCAACTCTCGGTTTACCATATACTGAGAAGCCTTATTAGACGCATCCAGAGCTTTCTTCCTGATAGAATTGCGTTGCCTGTTGGGCTTTCTAGCGATGTGCAGTCAAATGGAGAAAGCTGTAAAGTTGCTGGTTCTGTTGCAGATACTCCATCCCGGCCCCTGTTGTCAATTAATCAAATTTTATTTTTTTCTTTCCACGCTCTGTGTGAGCGCTCGTCTTTTCCTTGGGCCTGGAGACTGTGTGCGGAGCTTTTAATTATGCCAACGTTTAGCTGTATTGTATTGTATTCTTTTAGCGTTTTTTTAGGGTTTCACAGTCTTTACTACTCCCTTAAATTCTGGACCTTGTCGCTTTGCAAAATTTCTGGAGGGCCGTGTTCGATGTAAATGTCTAAACGATGTTCCGCCACTTCGCTAGTCGGCTTTTTTTGTTTGAAGAAGGCGTAAGAAAAGAAACCTACTGAAAATCTCAATGTATTTTTGAGTATCACTGCCTATCGTAGCCTGCATGCTAACCATGCTAACAAGATCCGATTGACCGGAGAGCGCCTTATTTTGAAAAGGCTCAACGCGATAATCCACGGTAAATTTGAGACAATGGTTTTCTCCATTTTTAGCGCGATTCCCTTTCGTTTCCACAAGCTGAGAAATCTCCGACTTTTTCACCACAATGCAATTAGTTGCGACTATTCTTTTTCTCGGCTGTTGAACTGTCAGATCATGGATTTCTTTCAGGGCATAGATATCGCCACTTTTGAGCTTCTGATAAACCCGTTGCCTTAACCCTTTGTCACCTTTCTTGGGCCAATCGCGCAGTGATTTCTCTCCAACTAGATAGGGTAATAGGTTCAATTTCCAGCGCTTTTGCGCGATCACAAAACGTCTGGAAAATCTAGCCTAATAAAACGATTATCAAAACACAAAACTGTCGAGTGCGTATAGTTAGAGATTCTTCAAACGCGCGTAATGTTAAGTCTGACAAGCCTGTAGAACGCGATGATACACAGTTCACAAGAGAGGTAAGCGCGAGATTAACACGATAAACAGTCTGTCCTGTAGCTACAGCATGGAGGCCACCTTTTAATTCTTGGGAAACAAACTCTCTGACAGAATCTAATTAACCTGGTGGCGTGTTCCTTATCAGTTGCGGTGGATAAGAGTGCTACGCTCACGAACTTAACCACTGAGTTCTCAGGCGGGATCAAGTCTAATGCGTTCGACATGCTACTCATGAGTGGTCAATTCAGAAATTTGTCGTACACCGTTGTAATGATCAAATTACACATCACATGACTGACCATTTGCGTATGCATAACTTAAGTTAAGCTCAGCCTCTGATCTTATAGCATGATTGTACGCACGGAGGGGGACTAGGGGAGAGAAT
The DNA here is from genome assembly GCA_019787425.1 of Platygyra sinensis. Taxonomy (NCBI): domain Eukaryota; kingdom Metazoa; phylum Cnidaria; class Anthozoa; order Scleractinia; family Merulinidae; genus Platygyra; species Platygyra sinensis. The sequence continues at coordinate 1,773 of JAHPZR010040688.1, read as the reverse complement.
GCGTGGCCGCGAGCGACCTGGATCGTCTGAGAATCAGGCTAAGCCTGTTATCGAGGGCGTATGCATCATTTCTGTCAAGCCCAGCCTGTTATCGAGCTGCGCGAGACATCAGGAGCAAACTTAACTTTTTTACCCGTATGTCAACTTGACGGCCGCGGACAGAATTTATTAAGGGAGTGGTTCTTTTTGTGGAAATTGGCGTTTTTTATTTTAACAACCATAACAGGTATTTGTACCTAAGTACGAAGTTGAGACAATATATTATTATCATACCCTACCTACACAAGAAAACATTACACTAACGATACACCTGATGGATGTTAAGAAAAAATTACAGAAAATGTACAAAAACACGAACTAGAAGCAAACTGTAGCCCATAGCCTGCTGAGATAGACTACACTTGCACTTTAAGATCATTTATAACAGCGTGGCTCGTCTCAGTCCTATTAGTGGATCCGGGAATACTTTTTATACGTTTAGAACTTTCTGAAAAATTCAAGAAATAATTTACCCAAGTAATACTCAGGAGTCTGAAGACATACCCTTATTGTCTGAATGCGATTACAGTAATTTAAACAAGGGTTAACGTTCGTTTTGTACCAGCACAGCAGAAGAAACATTCGCTGTCCTCATTTGACTTGTCACGCAACATTTCAGTCACGAAAAGTTTGCGATAAGCCAAATAACGGCTGAAGCTCGAAGACGACTTCTACAATGTGAAACCGAGATGCGTTATTTCAGCAACGCTTTGTATAATAATAGAGATTTGGTTGATTCTTTTTCCTGTTCCATAACAAATATAAGATCTTTAAGAACGACTCTCCGCATTCTTTGCCGAGGGACCTAGAAAAGCGAGGAAAGTAGAACGTTAGACTAAAAACAAAATGGCAAAGGGGAGTTGAGTTGGTGCATGTGACTAAGTAGGTCATATAATGATCCTCTGTAATATTGCGTGACGACCAACATAGAAACAATGAATGTGACCCTGGTAACACCAGTTTCAGTATCACTTCCCTGGATTGGAAGGTAGTCTAACACAGGTTTGCCTTCTGTAACGTTCAGTTCATTGCTTTCAATATTACCACTGAGTGACGGGCTTGGGCTTCAACAAGAATCACTCAATTCAGAAGTGCAAAGACATGACGCCACAAAACATCTCGTTCGTGAAACAGACTGAAGTAAAGTTTATTCTGCCTCACCTGTTGTCGTGTATCTTTTTGGTTAGCAAGTACACTGGACGATAATGGTGAAGAAGAGGTCGACGAAGAACCCTGGTGAGAAATTAAAAGGTAATGCTAAGCAATTGAAATGACAAATTCATCTGACAGTATTACTACATTATCAAGGCACCATGTGGGGTATAAATAACACACCAACAAGCAAGCTTAAAGTACGGGTTTGAAATCGGTTTTGGTATAACTTAGGTTTAATTTTTTAAAGTTTGCAGTTGTCAATACATGGTTTTCGTCTGGACCCTGGCTGTTGGTGGTATTTTTAAAAGTTTCTGCCAATCATCTTGTTTGTTTATGCAACTTTAGCATGGGAGTCTCCCAAGCATTTGTTAATCATTTGTTTGTCATGGTGATGGTAGAAAGTAATCGTCAACTGAGAGATGTTGTCGGTGGTATTCTGCAAAACCCTCAGAACTGTTTTAAAAGAAAATGCGATTTTATCAGAAAGGATAACTACTCTTCTGAACTTCCTTGATAGCATATAGTCTTGTTTTACTTACTGCTGTTGATGTAGAAGATCCTTCAAGTGCTTCATCTAGT
>JAHPZR010040687.1:0-7500 GCA_019787425.1 Platygyra sinensis | reverse complement strand
AACAAGGACACACTGTTACACATTTATCACAGAAGAGAGAGTGAGTAGCATAGCCAATCAGAGAATGACATTCATGATAGAATGCTAGACTAGTAGATTTATATTAAAATCCAAAACACCACTTGAAAGTGTTTGACTCTTTGTGTGTGGTATTAAAGAAGTTTAGCAATTTCACTACCCTCAGTGCTAAACTCTTCCTAGCTTTATCCAGGAACCTATCATAACACTTGTTAGTAGTTGTTCTTTAGAAATATCACAATGCTTCCATAAGCCACTTCTTTTTAAGACTTCCGTTCACGGGAAATTAGTTCACTTCAATGAGTAATGTGAGTAGAAAAACACTGACTATAAGAGGTATTAGACTACTTGGAAATCTGAATTGTACGGAGTGTCCAAAGTTCCAATGTCATAATCCATCCCCTTGTCCACTTCCATGCACTCCCCCCTCTCCTTATCTTACCGTATCTGGATCTTCCTCTACATTTTGTCCAATTGATGACACCATCGTTTCTGGTGCTTTTCGTGCACTTTTACTTATCACCTGAAAAAAAAATTAACAACAGCATTCTCTCGTGACTTTCTTTTACGGAATAACCAAGGAGCATCCAATTTTTAAACTCGAAATAAACATGTATGGCAAAAAGGGTGACTCTTTTGGAACACAATCTACGTGTACATGAAGTTAACTTTAAATGAATTTTCAAAAAAAATACACTATAACACATGGCAATTTCGAATAGAAAGGACATAGTTACAATGATTCTTTTTAAACAGTTTATCATTAAAGGAATCAGTAATGTTATTCAGGAAGTTTGATTGCATGTCAACAGTTGTGCCTGTTGTTCAAGCAAGCATGTGCTTCAAATGTTACTTGTGACAGTTGATCTATTAATGGAAGGAAAATTTTCTTTGTGCTAAATGTCTGTAGCTTGATTACAGCTGACTGACCGCTTAGATATTCATAAGCAATCCACCTTTGGTAGGCTAGAAAGAGCACATGTTTTATTGTGTGGCATCAAATGTTTGATCAGTCATCATAATAATAACAAGACAACACTATTATTAGTGACAGACTGCAAAGACATTTTAAAATAAACAGTAGAGATATTAAAACATGATGTTTTAAGCCACAGCATATGTCACCATTATCAATTGCAAAAAAGTTTGGTAAAGTTATATACAGAAAAATAAAAGTGTGAAACTATATTAGACTAAAACAAGGGGTGGAAAACAAAATAATATACATGTACATATTAACTGAGTGAACAGTTTTTCCTAATGAGGGGCATCTCCTAAATAAGGCTCTCAAACTTTCCACAGCATTGCTTTCAGATGGTAATTGCTCAACATGAAGATCAGTGGCTTTTGGTGGCATTTTTCTTGAGTTGTTTCCTGATCAATAGCTAACTGTATAAAGTACCTCTGCCCTTTCCTGTACTTCCACCAGGAATGAATCCTGTTTCCTCTTTTGTGGCACAGCTTTATTGGACGAATCTCCATCTAGGTCATCCTGTAGAGTTGCATCTCTCTGACTGGAAGCAACTGTTTCTGTTGAGGACTCCTTTGTTTTTACAACTGACTTTAAATTCATCACCAACGATGCTGACTTCTTTTGAAGTTCACCAATCATTGCTTCCTGCCTGGAATCTATTGTATGGCAAACATTATACGATAAAAACGCTTGCACTAATCAGGAGTGAACAACCACTTAGTGTGAGAAAGCTGGCAATGCAGTAATCTTTCTAGGGAATGAGGCTAAACATGCAATGATAATTCCCTGCTTTTATAAGTCGTTTCTTCAAACATTATTTCTGTCTCCATCCATTTTCTAATACAATTTGATTTAAACTCAGTTATACATCCGGCCCTGGTTGTTCGAAAAGTGGATAATGGTATCCACCTGATAAATCACTATCCAGTGGATAGCGTGGTTTGTTTTGTCAACACTTATCCACTGGATGGCGATTTATCCGGTGGATACAGTTATCCGGCCTTTGAACTGGGGCCTGCATTATTCTTAAACTTGCCTCCTGAGAGTTTCACACTTATTGCATCTTATTGCTTTGTTGGATTACAGCACTGATTTTATTGCTGTGAACACCTAAAATATGTCTGGAATGTTTATTGTGTTGTAACCAATCACATGCAAGATCTTCACACCACAGAAACCACATGCAACAAACGGTTTCCTATCGGCCACAGAACAAATTATTTTCGTTTTGTTTTAACATTCAGTCTTTTTACAAGTAAACAATTGCTTTTCCTTCCCATTTGTCTATAGTATCTGCTATAATAGTGAAGAATAGAGGTTTGAGCGATTTTGAAATTACAAAGCCGATGTGCTGGGCGGATGCACATGATGGTTTGGCCTGCGAATTTTCAAACTTTTTGCAACGATCAAAATCGGTAGTTAGTTATGCCTGATCGCAAATTTGTTCGGCGGTCTTTCCAGTTTGCGATCTTGCGATCAAGGAACTTCTGCCGGCACAGTAGTTCAAGGGTTCAATCGTTATCCAATCTCCTTGTTCTACAAAAAAACTAGCAAGGATTATGCTGTCAGAAATGAAAACATCACGATTGTTCATTTTTCATTATCTTCTTGTGATGTCCTTAAATGGAAAGCTGGTTGCTGTCGCGTCGGGTTGGCTTCTAAATTTTTTTCTTTAATACTAAACTCGAACGATGACCTGGATGCAGTCGTCAACACTGATCTTGGGGAACAGCGGTGTTTTAAATTCCTAATAAGACAGTTTGTATCCTTAAACAAAACGAAAACAAGAAGTTTAAAAAAAGCTTAAAACTGCGCTTTTTTAACTCTTTAGCACTCACAAAAACATTACGTAATATTTAACAACAATGTTTTGCGAGAAAACATTACCCAGAAACAATTTAAAAGATGGTTAGGACTTGTTTCCATATCTCAAACTGCCTTTGGATACCTTGTGATGCGTGCACAAAGTAAATACTGATTATAAGCCTAAGCACTGAAAATACTGATAAGGGTTAGGGTTAATGGTTAGTTTCTTTATGGCATTCGGGTTTCTGATATGGTACTTAAATCGAACCATTTGTCGCTAGCGTTTCCTCAGTGGTCTAGTGGTTAGGGTAGAAGACTGCCGTGCTGGCACGCCGGGTTCAAATCCACCTCGTCACATGGAAAAATTTTTTTTTCCCTTTAAAATTGAAGAGACTTGCACTTTGACAACATTGGTTGAGCAGAAACTAAGTCTCTGTGTCAAGAAACTTAGAAATTGCATGCAAGTGTACGTGTATAGGGAGAGGGCAGTTTGAGATATGGAAACATTCTTTGCATGAGGCGGGTCTAGCGTGACTTGTAATCGAAGAATTTTGTTTATGTCTAAGGAACAAATACCTTGACCTTTCAAACGACTATCAATTTACATATATGTTAAAGTATCAGTGTACCCCAAATTTGATCATTTTTCAAAAAAATTGTTTTTCGCTTTTTCAGATAGATATTATTTCAATCTTTCATTTAAAGAAAATTCTATGAAAAAAGATTGATTCTAAGCAAAGTTATTAACGAAAAACGTTTCTTTACATTAATTGTCTCTAATTGATAGTTGTCAACACCCTGTCGACACTTTGTCACGAGAGCAAATTTGCATTAAAAGCTTGTGACAGACGCGATGTTGTTCGACTTGTCGATGTGCTACTTTGAGCATTTAAAGACTATAAATTTAATAGCCTATATCTATCCCATGTCATCGAAGAAAAAACGCAAAAGTTCTTGTCCTTTTGCTAGTGTGAAGTTCTCAAGAAACCTTCAAAGAGGAAAAGGGGTTCAATTTCATTTGTGAGGGAGCGAGCGGATGAGTTTGCGGCTAGTGATCAAGAACAAAATCGATGGTAGAACGATACCTTTAGTGCTAGCCGGGTGAAAACTGAAGGCAAAGGCAAAGACAAACCCACAGAACCGGACTCACAAGAGTCATGGCAAAAGTTGGTCGAACAACTGTTGCCGGCAATCGCCTGCAAGAAAATCTTTTGAAATCAGTTTCTTGTCGGTTTTGTCACACAGATGTGACTTTCTTGGAGAGTGTTTCTGTAAGATCCGGGCTTGGTTCATGTTGGATCGTGTCCTGTCAAAACGAGGATTGCCTGTCGAGGAATTTGCATTTCTCTGATCATAATTTCCTAAGCGCTTTCGCCATTCGAAGTTGTAACTTCTTGATCGATATCTGCATGCGTAAGTCCCCGAAGGTTTCCTTTCCCTTGTTTACACAAATGCTTTTTCCTTGTCGTCGGCATCTCTCAAGCTGTTTCGTTAGAAGGAATGCGAATCCACATTAGCTAGGGCGTAAAAAGCAGAAAACGAAAATTATTCAGTCCTTACTAACCTTGTTGCGCGAGCGGCGGAAATCAGATCTTGCAAAAGGATATTTCCCACCTGGTAATTGATATGAGCTCTATTGTTAAAGTTAAATAATCCTTCCCTTGACCCATCAACAGGTCATTAATTTTCCGACATGTTATGTAATTATCTCATTACATCGGAAGAACGCCCTAAAGTATATTTTCCTTCATATCTCGAAACGAAAATTTCAGCGAATGAAGCGCACATTTTGAGTTCATTTCCGGCGAATTTTCAATGTTTTTCGCTGAAATTTGGAGAGAACGTTGTCCAATAATCAGACAAAAAAACGGTGTCGGGGAATTCTAATTTTTGCTTCTCTCAAAAGTTATGGCTACTTCAGTGAAGAGAATGCATGTTTTTTAACCTTTCAAAGTTTAACTGCGTGTCAGAAACAAACCAGACAAGTAATCAAAATTTCCCGACACCGTTTTTTTAGAGAAAGGTGTCAAGAAGACATAGCGATATTAATCGCGTTCTCCCACTCAAATCCGACCGGAAACGAACTTGATTAGTGAACCTCTATACTTCGAGAAATAACGCGCTATATTCGGGAAACCTTAATTATTTTTTACGTTGGTGAATAAACTGTCGTAATCTACAATTATTAAGCTTTCAGAAAATATATACTTTAGTAGGGTTTGCGTCAACCGTCCGACCGTAAAGCGGCGCCAAAGAATGATGGTCATTTGGGGTACACTGATACCCTAAAAGGGTTTTTGACGAGCCCTAAGGCTAAGTTTTAACTTTTTTTCCCAGAAAATTCCATCATTGCTTCTGGCGAAGTAAACACAATCTTACATTTATCACTGTCAGTGTGTTCCATGGCCAGACGTAATACCTTTATAGCGCATTGAATATTCCCTTTGAAAGTGAACAGAAACAAAAATTCCAGATTGCAAAATCTTCTGTTTTGCACGCAAAACGAAAATACAGCTTAACTCTGGATAATTTCAGCCTTAGTAGCCAGCAACTGGTCCTAAGTTACATTCTTTATCCTTGCAAATGTCCTGATGTGCATCTCCAACAGAGTTTGGCCCAAATTTGACCAAACAAACATTTCTCACAGACGGCCATGTTCTGTCTGAATAGTTAATTTGCTAACTTGACAAAATGCTCCTGAGGGGGGATATGGTGAAAAGAGCTGAGAAACGGCCTGTAATTGGCTGATGATCACATCATCCGGTGACAACAATTGGCCGAGTGGGAGTTTGGGTCTGCTCACCGACAAAACTAAAAAACAAATAGAAAAAAATAAACCGAAGGCAGAGCAAGAAACCGCCCAGCCTACGGCTACGCGGTTTAATAATTTGTTCCGTGGCCGATAGGAAACAGTTCGTTGCCTGTGGTTTCTGTGGTGTGAAGATCTTGCATGTGATTGGTTACAACACAATAAACATTCCAGACATATTTTAGGTGTTCACAGCAATATAATCAGCGCTCTAAGAATATGGATTCAGTTATGAAAGTTTTATAGTGTACTTACCCGAGCTACTAATTCCATTTTCTTGAACAGAACGTGAGGAAGTCTAAAAATGGTCAGTAAAAGATTTAAAGTTATAAAAAGTGTGTCAAAATCCACTAGAACCCAACATTGCATATACCTTCAGTAATAGTCATGTATGTGGCTTGGAGCCCCGGAAACTTTTCGCACCCGGAAAGCCATTCCAAAATCTCAAACCTTATGATAACAGAGCTGTTTTATTCACATAATTTTAATACGAACAGAGGTTCTCTTCATACAAGAAGATTCAGACATATACACTTCTCTGGTTTTAGATACAGATGAACTAGAAATGGCCTCATATTTTAACAGAATTGTTAGACTCTGAAACACTATCTGTAACTCTGCGTCCAAGACTATCTTCAGTAGCTTGAATACTTTTCAAAACTATGTTAAAGAAACTCCATTTGACTCTCTTAAGACCTTCGATGTGGAGTGGCCGTCCTCTGTTAGATTGTGCGTGCCATTGTCCATAATATACTCATACTAACTTTATATTAATTCGTAGAATCCTGTTACAAATCCATTTTCTTTTCTCTATTTTGTCATGCAACTTATAGTTTTGCATTTTTTTTCCTCCGGGCGGTACCTCGCATGGGTCTCCCGTTTGTACTGACCCTTTTGGGCTGCATTACCTAATTCTATTGTTATTTGTTTGTTTGTTTGTTTTTGTTTTTTTGCATACTTGTAATTTTATGGTAACTAAGCCTAATAAAGTTAATAAAAAAAAAAGTTTCCGGGGCCTCCCAGAAAAAGGCCCCTGAACTTAATTAGAAAAAGAAAATAGCACATGTTAGTGGAACAGCTTTCTGACTGCCATGCCCTTAATGAAATCCCTGGGAATCATCATCATCATCGATCCCTTCTCTCCACGTGCAGAATGGGGCCATTTATCCTCCTCTGCCAAGCTACTTTGTCTCTGGGTGCAACTTCAGCCTGTCTCCAGGTCTTAAATCCGACATGTTCCCAATCTTTGTTTACTGTTCTACACCCCATGTATCTCTCAGCTGTCCTCTTCTACGCTTGCCTTCAGGTGCCCACATCAGTGTAATCATGGGATTTTTGTCTGATGGCATTCTTAAAACATGACCTAACCACTTCCATCGCCGTGTTCTTACTTGCTCATAATCCCTGGGAATACTGCCCAGGAAATAATACAGCTCTGAGTCTGTAAGACCATTAATTGTATCTATAACAAAATTCTCGAACGTGATTGGTTCTCCGCACGCCTATTTGTCACATAATCGGCACGCGATCACGTGGGTGTTCAATTACAGGTGTCCCGATTGAACTTTTTGTAATCGGACACCTGCAATTGGATACCCACGTGATTTTCACGCCAATTACACACGCTTTGATGGCTTCCTTAGCAATGTTTTCTACAGTTTTCAAAACTTAGGAAAAGTGCTACAGACGTTTTTGCTCAAAAAAAGTTCTGAAAAGACAACTTTAATTCCGAAATTTGTTATAGATACGATTAATTAGTAATTGGACCTCGTGTCCTACAATTCGGGGAGTAATCGTGCTTGTAATTTGAAATCAGCCTCGCGCTCGTCTGATTTTGAAATTACTCGCGCGATTACTCCCTGAATTGTACTCCACTCGGTACAATTACTATTAC
>JAHPZR010040685.1:0-29297 GCA_019787425.1 Platygyra sinensis | reverse complement strand
TCACATCCTAATGTCTGCGAGTTATGATAGTAATTTTGATGATTCGTTCCAGGCACTAGGGTGGCGAAGACTCTACTATCAAAGATTGGAACAGAAGTCTATCCTAATGTATAAAACATTACATGGTACGACATCTGATTATCTGAGATCAAGATTTGTATATCATGACAGTGCAAGTGCTTATCATTTAAGGAATACAGAAAATAAACTAGTTCTTCCACAACCTCAAACTGATTATCTCAAGAGAAGTTTTTTGTACAGCAGAGCTCAGTTGTGGAACACCTTACCTGTAGACCGAAGACAAGCATCTTCACTGACCGATTTCAAATCTAAATTAAGTCGCCACAGTTTAAAGTAATATCTTAATTTTAAGTAAATTTTAGACACGACCTCCATGAAAAGCAGAATTTTTATTTATTTCTTTTAATTGAATTGTTGTTATTAAAATTTTATTGTAGTTAGGTAGATAGGTATACTATTATAGATAATTAACTAAATCAACTGATGGAAAAACCGTGTATAAATAAAGTTATCTTATCTTATCTAACCCTGGGGGGGACTCGCATATGATAGGGGTGGGGATGCCCGTCAAAAATTTTGAATTAAACCCCTAAAGGAGACCAATCTGGATGTGACCCATGCTTCTTTTGACCCCTAAAAGAGACCATATCAGAAAACAGGTAAAAGATAAAGTCTGCATGCGTGTCAATTGTGGCCCACCAGGCTGGAGCTTTTCTCAGGTTTCTGTCGCATGAAGCAACTAGGAGTATTTCTACTCCCTTTGGATGGGATGCTAGTCCATCGCAGGGTTAACCCCAGCATTAAATTTGCCAGTACCCATTTATACACCTGGGTGGAGAGAGGCACCGTGAGAGTAAAGTGTCTTGCCCAAGAACACAATGTCCCTGGCCAGGGCTTAAACCCAGACTGCTCGATCCGGAGTCGAGCGCACTACCGATGAGGCCACCGTGCCTCCCACATATCAGAAAACAGACAAATAGATATTTTTATATTTCTCTGCATGCAACCCTAAACAAGAAGAACTTCACAGCTAAATATGATGGCATTTTCCCCTAAACACCCTAAGTGAGACCAAAATCCAAAATTTACACCCGACAACAAGCATCCCCGCTCCTTTCATATGCGAGTCCCTCCCCTTGGGTAAACAACATTTAACACTTAATGAAATTTGTTCACCCTGAATCTCGATGTTTCTGGAGACAAAGTATAGCAAAACACAACAAAAACACACTGAGATTCCAGTGAAAGCATCAGGCAACCTTCAACTAAACAGTTTAAACAGTTTCATTGTTGCATGTCATGTGACCATGAACTAGCCAGCGAATGGGCATGCTGTAGCAGGAAAACCGCCAGCTATGTAACAATGCAAAATTTTGAATTTTACTGAATGTGCTTGAATGAAACAAAAAGAGAAATTCACTCCAAACTAAAACAACAGAGCAGAAATATTTTCTTGAAAATGAAGTGAAATCTATGACTGGGGTAATAATTTGGCAAATTAAGGTCATGTGATCTAGATACGGTCAGAAAATTGACAGATTCTATGAAGGCCATAATTGCCTTTGTTTATACATAACTTATTATTGACCATTACTTGCTAGAAAAATGCCTCAAGAACAAAAATGAGAATGCACAAAAGCCTAAATTGCAGAATACCTTGGGATTTTTTCCTATTTACGCGTAGCTCATAGCTGGCTACACCGGCCACAATGAGTGGCTATGCGTGGCTACACTTAGCTACTTTGATGCGTAGCCACGCGTAGACGCGCAAGCAGCACATAAGAAACTCCCTCGTTCTATGATCCAGGCTCCACAACAAAACTCCGCTAACACTCGTACCCTTACCTTTTCTTTTGATGCGTAGCCACACGTAGACGCATAGTCAGCACATAAGAAATTGCCTCGTTCTATGATCCAGGTTCCACAACTAAACACTCTGAACACCGCTGCCCTTAGCTTTAATTTTGACGCATAGCCAGCACATAACAAACTTCCTCGTTCTATGATCCTACCTCGATTTCACCGGGGTATTCTGCAGTTGCTCGCGCAAAATTCTTAATAGGCCAGTTAAGGCAGGGGTACACCTAAATTTAAGTGAAATTTTGGTAAGTTTAAAGAGAGGTTGAAAGGAAAAAAAAGGGTTATGGAACACCACCAGACAGTTGCCCGACCGCACAATGGCACCCCATGTTGTTGGGCAACTGTTTGGAGTGTATCTACCAATTTTTAACTTCAAACTCTAATTTTAAAACAACACCAAATCTTCAAGTATTCCTATTTCCATAAATTTTACTAATCCTTTGCGAAAAACTATTTATCTCCAAATATACCTAAAAATCTCCCAAAATTTTACAAAACGACCCAAAACATAGATATGTGAAATGAGCATAGAGATTCTTGATTACTTGACACGTAAACGAGATATTTGCATTAAGACAGGGCGCACCTAATCGATCATCGAAAATGTAATCGATTAATCGATAATACTCGTTATTTGTCGATTGATTAGTCAATTTAATCGATTGAAATCGATAATCACAACTTTTTTGTCACATTGGTGGAAATCGAAAATCGAACAGGTGATCTGATCTTATCATAACACTGCATAACACTTACCTTCAAGCTTACCCTCAAGTACTTGTGAATGATATATTGTAGGAAGCGTTACTTTGCGTTACGGTTGCCTTGTTTATAGTTTGGAAGATATTACAGCGGTTATCAGTCACACGCGCCCTTCAACGATTTTTTGCCCTTTCAAAAACTAAGTTTGGTGGACGTCAATCAAATGTATCCATGACAATATTCGTGTTCATTTCGTCGTGTCAGTTTCACGGCCATGTTCGTTCGTCGTTGGATCAGGAATAATCGCTCAGTTATTCTGTCAAAGTAATTTGCAATTTCGCTGAGATGGAGGGCTCTTATGTAGAGGAAACATGGTTTGTCTTTGAATTGCATAGCATAAACACTTTTTGCGAGCGAAACGTTTGTGAAGAAGGCGGCGCACGAAACAATTAGAGCCGTGAGCGATCCGCCAAAGAGAAAGTCGAAGAAAGGAAAGATACAAGGTAGCTGAAAAAGTTGGCCTCTGAAATGAGTCGCTTTATGTGGAGATTGACTATTTATCAGCTTGTTATGGATGCAGATTATTTTCACCGCAGAAATTTTTGTCATTCGCCTTGCTAAAATACTGATAATCCCGGCATGCAGAGATCAATCTTGACGAGTTTCAAGCGTGGTTGGAATACTAGTACCAGACAGGCAAATTATATGCAAAGCAAACCGTCAAGAGAACCACACGGCACGTGGGAATGTCAGAAATAAAAAGGTAACGAAAGCCGCAAGAGATTAGCAGTTAGACTTTTGTAGTTCATTCTGTAATAAAGTTTATATTTATATTTAGTTCATTCTCATGTTGTTGTGGTTGTACAATGTTTGTAAATTTGTAGCTTCAAAGCATTGCCCGCGAGCGAGACGAACGAAAAGGCGCTTCAAACGATTTTATAAGTCTTACTTCTCAGTTTCTGTTTATCGACGAGTCAAGTAAAGATGATATGAAAGAGCAACTCGGATACTCTGAGAATTTGACGCCGTTATTGTCATGGAGACATTTGATTGACGTCCACCAAAACGTAGTTTTCGAAATGGAAAAAAAATCGTTGGAGGGCGCGTGTGACTGATAACCGCTGTAATGTTGTATTATGAAACAGAGAAGAGGACTCGAGATATCGTAACAATGAGCATGACTAACAATATTTTATGATGTATATAGGTTTGTGTTTTATTTTCAAATTTTTAATTTTGAGGGCCATTAGTTTATCAGTTTTATTACTGTTATATGTTACCCTCGTTAAATAAAGTCTTACTTACTTACTTACTTACTTACTTTAATTGTGAAAGCGGAAACGACAGTTTCGTAACAGTTGCGGTGTTTAGGTCTTAATCCTTTTCAGTTTCAAAATTTCAGTAATAAAAATCCTATAGTCAATCTTAAATAAAGTGTAAAGGGAATGTTTATCAGTTCAGTTTGGACTACTGTGTATTAGTTTGAGTGGGTTGTGACTCATTCTTGAGTAAAACTGCGAACTTTATGAAAGACAATCTTCGTCCACTTACTTTTCGATATTTGTCGAACAAATCGATAAAATCGATAGCTAATTAGAGAAATCGATCAAAATCGATAGTCACAAAGACGTGAGTGAACCATTTCTATCGATTTCCGATATTAATCGGTTAATTAGTATCGATTACGCTCGATAACGATCGATTTCAATCGAGTATCGAAAATAGGGATTACGTACGCCCTGATTAAGAACATAATACCCAGCCAAAATAACTCTCGATAAGCAAGCATCGAATGTTTCATGACCAAGAAGAAAATGCTTAGTAATTTTCAGTGTCTGTTTGCGGTTAGCTTTTTTTTGTTGGAAAGGGCCAAATACGATATGATGCAGTTATTTCTAACAAGTAAAGCTAACCGCAAGAGACTGGAGAACTACGCCTATTATGCATCCAGTTATAATGCGCTGTGGTAAAATAACGCGTACCTGCTCCAAGAGAAGAGCTCTCTTCCCTCTTGAGGCGAGGTATCGGGCTGTTGAGCTTCCCTCCACACCAGCGCCTATTACACATACATCGAACACATCTCCAGCACCCGCCATGTTACCTCACTACAGTCAGTTCTCCAGGTATGATACCTTGAAATGTCCTGAACACTTACACGGGGCCCGGGGTGTCAGGGAGCTCCGGCAACCCCAGGGCCTTCTCCTCGACGATTTTCTTTTCGACGATCCGCCATTTTGAAAATCGTCGAGGAGAAGGCCCTGGGGACGAGGTTGGGAGCTCCGGCGGCCCCAACGCCAAGCGGAGCCCCGTACCCATATAGGGAAATCATGGCCAGCGGTAGTTCTCGTGGGCGCGTACGCACGACGACGGCGGCGGTGGCGCTGGCGGTGGTGGAGTCGCGCAACATGGCGGCCATACTCGGCCATACTCCAAATAATACGTTGACAGAGACATGCATCCTTAGTTTACCGTGTACTTTTTTGATATACGACATCATGTTATGATCAATTGACACCTGTCAAATTAAGTTATCCGCTGACCAGTATCACGTGACCATATCGCGGGCTTAAGTTTGTAGCTCATTGAGGTCACGTGTTTTATTAAAGTTGACCGTTGACCAAGTGCTGGTTTTCGATTGGATTGCGGGCTCATGTCAGGGTTACTTGTTGAAAACAGACCCTGGTTTTTTCGGAAGCCTGTGAACTCTAAATCATCGACATTCTTATTCTTCGGCCATTTCAACTTGAGTAAAAATAGCAAACAAACTGCGGTTATAAACATAACGAGACAACGCATGTTGTAAAAACTTTCATTTATGAACTTGACGTTTCGTATGCTCCAACATACATCTTCAGAAGTAACGGTTACCTAAATTACAATTAAATTTAAACGCGAAGACTAATACCAAATAAGGAAAGTAATGACAATGAAAAAGAAAATAAACAGACCTAGTTAAGTCTGCTGGAAAAATATAAATGGCTAGTAGAGAAGAAGTTTCTCACTGCCAATATTTTCATTAAGCGCTGGTTTCAAATCACGAATCAGCAAGGCTTCTTTAATTTTACAATGTACATCAGACTGTCCAGTGGCTAAAATATCAAAGTGATCCCATTTAATCTTGTGGCCTGTTTGGGTCATATGGTCAGCAATGGCAGAAGAATGGCTGTTACTCGTCAGCGCTTTAAAATGTTCCGTTTTCCTGTCATGTAATCGACGTTTTGTTTTTCCAATATAGTAATCATCACAATCCCAGCAGCTAGCCTTATAAACTACTTTAGACCTAAGGGAGCGGCTGAGTCTGTCTTTATAGGGGAAAAAAGACTTAATACGGCGAGTGTTTCTGAATATAATCTTAGGATTAAAACAACCATAGAACTTATAAATACATGATTTGAGCTGTTGAGTGACAATTTTACTTTGAATACCTAGATAGGGCAAAACAATGAAAATTTCTTTTTTGGGCACTGTAATGATATCCTTAGGCTTGTTTTGGTGTTTATTGATTACATCGTTCATGTTATAAGAAATAATACCACGGGGGTATCCATTGCGTGACAAATGGCTCTTGAGGTCATCTAAAGCAGACTGCAGCAGACAGGGTGATGAACAAATTCGCAGGCAACGATAAGTAAGTGTGCGGATGAGGTTAATCTTGTATTTCCGAGGTGTGAAAGAATCCCATTGAGTGTAGAGACCAGTGAACGTTTTCTTTCGGTAGATGGAAGTGGAAAAAGAGCTGTTAAGATCGCGTTTGATGAGAACATCAAGAAAAGGAATCTCTTGGTCCCGTTCAAATTCAATGGTGAATTGAATGTTCCTGTGCCGGCTATTGAGATAAGAAAGGAATTGAACAGCGGCGTCCTTATTGTGAAATAAGGTGAAAGTGTCATCAACATATCTAAACCAGATGGTTGGACGTGCACCGTTATTCATGACCCATTTTTCTTCGAAATCACACATAAAAATATTGGCCAAAACCGGTCCTAAAGGAGATCCCATGGCAACACCATCGATCTGGTCGTAGTACTGGCCATCGAAAACAAAATGGCTCCTCTTAGTGGCAAAAACAAGTAAATCTTTCAAAACAGAGCGTGGTAACTTTGGTGGATTGGGTAAAGCATATAATTTGTCTAGACAGATTTGTATTGTTTCATCAAGTGGAACGTTGGTGAAGAGTGAAGTGACATCAAATGAGCACATAAATTCGCCATTATGGTTGTATGTCTTGGCCCATTCTGCAAAGCTGAAGGAGTCCTTGACAGTAAACTGGTTAGTTGAGATGGGTTGAAGTACCCGAACAAG
This sequence comes from Platygyra sinensis, assembly GCA_019787425.1. Taxonomy (NCBI): domain Eukaryota; kingdom Metazoa; phylum Cnidaria; class Anthozoa; order Scleractinia; family Merulinidae; genus Platygyra; species Platygyra sinensis. The sequence continues at coordinate 22,412 of JAHPZR010040685.1, read as the reverse complement.
ATAGGACGCAAGGTTACTCAATGGGATTCTTTCACACCTCGGAAATACAAGATTAACCTCATCCGCACACTTACTTATCGTTGCCTGCGAATTTGTTCATCACCCTGTCTGCTGCAGTCTGCTTTAGATGACCTCAAGAGCCATTTGTCACGCAATGGATACCCCCGTGGTATTATTTCTTATAACATGAACGATGTAATCAATAAACACCAAAACAAGCCTAAGGATATCATTACAGTGCCCAAAAAAGAAATTTTCATTGTTTTGCCCTATCTAGGTATTCAAAGTAAAATTGTCACTCAACAGCTCAAATCATGTATTTATAAGTTCTATGGTTGTTTTAATCCTAAGATTATATTCAGAAACACTCGCCGTATTAAGTCTTTTTTCCCCTATAAAGACAGACTCAGCCGCTCCCTTAGGTCTAAAGTAGTTTATAAGGCTAGCTGCTGGGATTGTGATGATTACTATATTGGAAAAACAAAACGTCGATTACATGACAGGAAAACGGAACATTTTAAAGCGCTGACGAGTAACAGCCATTCTTCTGCCATTGCTGACCATATGACCCAAACAGGCCACAAGATTAAATGGGATCACTTTGATATTTTAGCCACTGGACAGTCTGATGTACATTGTAAAATTAAAGAAGCCTTGCTGATTCGTGATTTGAAACCAGCGCTTAATGAAAATATTGGCAGTGAGAAACTTCTTCTCTACTAGCCATTTATATTTTTCCAGCAGACTTAACTAGGTCTGTTTATTTTCTTTTTCATTGTCATTACTTTCCTTATTTGGTATTAGTCTTCGCGTTTAAATTTAATTGTAATTTAGGTAACCGTTACTTCTGAAGATGTATGTTGGAGCATACGAAACGTCAAGTTCATAAATGAAAGTTTTTACAACATGCGTTGTCTCGTTATGTTTATAACCGCAGTTTGTTTGCTATTTTTACTCAAGTTGAAATGGCCGAAGAATAAGAATGTCTATGATTTAGAGTTAACAGGCTTCCGAAAAACCAGGGTCTGTTTCAACAAGTAACCCTGACATGAGCCCGCAATCCAATCGAAAACCAGCACTTGGTCAACGGTCAACTTTAATAAAACACGTGACCTCAATGAGCTACAAACTTAAGCCCGCGATATGGTCACGTGATACTGGTCAGCGGATAACTTAATTTGACAGGTGTCAATTGATCATAACATGATGTCGTATATCAAAAAAGTACACGGTAAACTAAGGATGCATGTCTCTGTCAACGTATTATTTGGAGTATGGCCGAGTATGGCCGCCATGTTGCGCGACTCCACCACCGCCAGCGCCACGCACCGCCGCCGTCGTCGTGCGTACGCGCCCACGAGAACTACCGCTGGCCATGATTTCCCTATATGGGTACGGGGCTCCGCTTGGCGTTGGGGCCGCCGGAGCTTCCAACCTCGTCCCCAGGGCCTTCTCCTCGACGATTTTCAAAATGGCGGATCGTCGAAAAGAAAATCGTCGAGGAGAAGGCCCTGGGGAGTTGCCGGAGCTCCCTGACACCCCGGGCCCCGTGTAAGTGTTCAGGACATTTCAAGGTATCATACCTGGAGAACTGACTGTAGTGAGGTAACATGGCGGGTGCTGGAGATGTGTTCGATGTATGTGTAATAGGCGCTGGTGTGGAGGGAAGCTCAACAGCCCGATACCTCGCCTCAAGAGGGAAGAGAGCTCTTCTCTTGGAGCAGGTACGCGTTATTTTACCACAGCGCATTATAACTGGATGCATAATAGGCGTAGTTCTCCAGTCTCTTGCGGTTAGCTTTACTTGTTAGAAATAACTGCATCATATCGTATTTGGCCCTTTCCAACAAAAAAAAGCTAACCGCAAACAGACACTGAAAATTACTAAGCATTTTCTTCTTGGTCACGAAACATTCGATGCTTGCTTATCGAGAGTTATTTTGGCTGGGTATTATGTTCTTAATCAGGGCGTACCTAATCCATATTTTCGATACTCGATTGAAATCGATCGTTATCGAGCGTAATCGATACTAATTAACCGATTAATATCGGAAATCGATAGAAATGGTTCACTCACGTCTTTGTGACTATCGATTTTGATCGATTTCTCTAATTAGCTATCGATTTTATCGATTTGTTCGACAAATATCGAAAAGTAAGTGGACGAAGATTGTCTTTCATAAAGTTCGCAGTTTTACTCAAGAATGAGTCACAACCCACTCAAACTAATACACAGCAGTCCAAACTGAACTGATAAACATTCCCTTTACACTTAAGGTCATTCCCCAGTATTGCATTGCGCATCTCTACTGCGCATAATTTTACGCGTGATTAGCGCGCGCACATTAGAAAATGGCGGCTTTTTCTTTACGGCTGGACCTCGCCAAAGAAGTAAATCGTCATTTTCTCGAAAACAACTATGGTGACCTATCATTTTTTTCTGTTGTTTTGAATTGAGAAGTAAATTTCTCTATGTAAAATAAATATGGGCCAATTCTCAGTGTTGAGCAAAAAACAATCGTCAGAAACGTGAATTTAGCAAGCAATCGTGACTATAATAATGGTGCTATTATAAGGATTTATATGGAATAAACAAGGTGCTGCTGCTCCTAAACGAACATGGGGACCCCTCATTTTTATTTCAAAATTTAAGTTTCTATAATATAAACAATCAATTGGCAAAGTTTGAGAAAAATCTCAGTGTAGGTTCTATTTCAGTGGAATGACCTTAAGATAATTTTGACTATAGGATTTTTATTACTGAAATTTTGAAACTGAAAAGGATTAAGACATAAACACCGCAACTGTTACGAAACTGTCGTTTCCGCTTTCACAATTAAAGTAAGTAAGTAAGTAAGTAAGTAAGACTTTATTTAACGAGGGTAACATATAACAGTAATAAAACTGATAAACTAATGGCCCTCAAAAATTAAAAATTTGAAAAATAAAACACAAACCTATATACATCATAAAATATTGTTAGTCATGCTCATTGTTACGATATCTCGAGTCCTCTTCTCTGTTTCATAATACAACATTACAGCGGTTATCAGTCACACGCGCCCTCCAACGATTTTTTTCCATTTCGAAAACTACGTTTTGGTGGACGTCAATCAAATGTCTCCATGACAATAACGGCGTCAAATTCTCAGAGTATCCGAGTTGCTCTTTCATATCATCTTTACTTGACTCGTCGATAAACAGAAACTGAGAAGTAAGACTTATAAAATCGTTTGAAGCGCCTTTTCGTTCGTCTCGCTCGCGGGCAATGCTTTGAAGCTACAAATTTACAAACATTGTACAACCACAACAACGTGAGAATGAACTAAATATAAATATAAACTTTATTACAGAATGAACTACAAAAGTCTAACTGCTAATCTCTTGCGGCTTTCGTTACCTTTTTATTTCTGACATTCCCACGTGCCGTGTGGTTCTCTTGACGGTTTGCTTTGCATATAATTTGCCTGTCTGGTACTAGTATTCCAACCACGCTTGAAACTCGTCAAGATTGATCTCTGCATGCCGGGATTATCAGTATTTTAGCAAGGCGAATGACAAAAATTTCTGCGGTGAAAATAATCTGCATCCATAACAAGCTGATAAATAGTCAATCTCCACATAAAGCGACTCATTTCAGAGGCCAACTTTTTCAGCTACCTTGTATCTTTCCTTTCTTCGACTTTCTCTTTGGCGGATCGCTCACGGCTCTAATTGTTTCGTGCGCCGCCTTCTTCACAAACGTTTCGCTCGCAAAAAGTGTTTATGCTATGCAATTCAAAGACAAACCATGTTTCCTCTACATAAGAGCCCTCCATCTCAGCGAAATTGCAAATTACTTTGACAGAATAACTGAGCGATTATTCCTGATCCAACGACGAACGAACATGGCCGTGAAACTGACACGACGAAATGAACACGAATATTGTCATGGATACATTTGATTGACGTCCACCAAACTTAGTTTTTGAAAGGGCAAAAAATCGTTGAAGGGCGCGTGTGACTGATAACCGCTGTAATATCTTCCAAACTATAAACAAGGCAACCCTAACGCAAAGTAACGCTTCCTACAATATATCATTCACAAGTACTTGAGGGTAAGCTTGAAGGTAAGTGTTATGCAGTGTTATGATAAGATCAGATCGCCTGTTTGATTTTCGATTTCCACCGATGTGACAAAAAAGTTGTGATTATTGATTTCAATCGATTAAATTGACTAATCAATCGACAAATATCGAGTATTATCGATTAACCCATTACATTTTCGATGATCGATTTTGATCGATTAGGTACGCCCTGTCTTAATGCAAATATCTCGTTTACGTGTCAAGCAATCGAGAATCTCTATGCTCATTTCACATATCTATGTTTTGGGTCGTTTTGTAAAATTTTGGGAGATTTTTAGGTATATCTGGAGATAAATAGTTTTTCTCAAAGGATTAGTAAAATTTATGGAAATAGGAATACTTGAAGATTTGGTGTTGTTTTAAAATTAGAGTTTGAAGGTAAAAATTGGTAGATACACTCCAAACAGTTGCCCAACAAGATGGGGTGCCATTGTGCGGTCGGGCAACTGTCTGGTGGTGTTCCATAACCCTTTTTTCCCTTTCAACCTCTCTTTAAACTTACCAAAATTTCACTGAAATTTAGGTGTACCCTTGCCTTAACTGGCCTATTAAGAATTTTGCGCGAGCAACTGCAGAATACCCCGGTGAAATCGAGGTAGGATCATAGAACAAGGAAGTTTCTTATGTGCTGGCTATGTGTCAAAATTAAAGCTAAGGGCAGCGGTGTTCAGAGTGTTTAGTTGTGGAACCTGGATCATAGAGCGAGGCAATTTCTTATGTGCTGACTATGTGTCTACGTGTGGCTACGCATCAAAAGAAAAGGTAAGGGTACGAGTGTTAGCGGAGTTTTGTTGTGGAGCCTGGATCATAGAACGAGGGAGTTTCTTATGTGCTGCCTATGCGTCTACGCGTGGCTACGCATCAAAGTAGCTAAGTGTAGCCACACGTAGCCACTCATTGTGGCCGGTGTAGCCAGCTATGAGCTACACGTAAATAAGAAAAAGTCCCGAGGTATTCTGCAATTTAGCCTTTTGCGCATTCTCATTTTTGTTCTTGAGGCATTTTTCTAGCAAGTAATGGTCAATAATAAGTTATGTATAAACAAAGGCAATTATGGCCCTCATAGAATCTGTCAATTTTCTGACCGTATCTAGATCACCTGACCTTAATTTGCCAAATTATTACCCCAGTCATAGATTTCACTTCATTTTCAAGAAAATATTTCTGCTCTGTTGTTTTAGTTTGGAGTGAATTTCTCTTTTTGTTTCATTCAAGCACATTCAGTAAAATTCAAGATTTGGCATTGTTACATAGCTGGCGGTTTTCCTGCTACAGCATGCCCATTCACTGGCTAGTTCATGGTCACATGACATGCAACAATGAAACTGTTTAAACTGTTTAGTTGAAGGTTGCCTGATACTTTCACTGGAATCTCAGTGTGTTTTTGTTGTGTTTTGCTATACTTTGTCTCCAGAAACATCGAGATTCAGGGGGAACAAATTTCATTAAGTGTTAAATGTTGATTACCCAAGGGGAGGGACTCGCATATAAAAGGAGCGGGGATGCTTGTTGTTGGGTGTAAATTTTGGATTTTGGTCTCGCTTAGGGTGTTTAGGGAAAAATGCCATCGTATTTAGCTGTGAAGTTCTTCTTGTTTAGGGTTGCATTCAGAGAAATATAAAAATATCTATTTGTCCGTTTTCTGATATGTGGGAGGCATGGTGGCCTCATCGGTAGTGCGCTCGACTCCGGATCGAGCAGTCTGAGTTCAAGCCCTGGCCAGGGACATTGTGTTCTTGGGCAAGACACTTTATTCTCACGGTGCCTCTCTCCACCCAGGTGTATAAATGGGTACTGGCGAATTTAATGCTGGGGTTAACCCTGCGATGGACTAGCATCTCATCCAAAGGGAGTAGAAATACTCCTAGTTGCTTCATGCGACAGAAACCTGAGAAAAGCTCCGGCCTGGTGGGCCACAATTGACACGCATGCAGACTTTATCTTTTACCTGTTTTCTGATATGGTCTCTTTTAGGGGTCAAAAGAAGCATGGGTCACATCCAGATTGGTCTCCTTTAGGGGTTTAATTCAAAATTTCTGACGGGCATCCCCATCCCTATCATATGTGAGTCCCCCCCAGGGTTAGATAAGATAAGATAACTTTATTTATACACGGTTTTTCCATCAGTTGATTTAGTTAATGATCTATAATAGTATACCTATCTACCTAACTACAATAAAATTTTAATAACAACAATTCAATTAAAAAAAATAAATAAAAATTCTGCTTTTCATGGAGGCCGTGTCTAAAATTTACTTAAAATTAAGATATTACTTTAAACTGTGGCGACTTAATTTAGATTTGAAATCGGTCAGTGAAGATGCTTGTCTTAGGTCTACAGGTAAGGTGTTCCACAACTGAGTTCCGCTGTACAAAAAACCTCTCTTGAGATAATCAGTTCGAGGTTGTGGAAGAACTAGTTTATTTTCTGTATTCCTTAAACGATAAGCACTTGCACTGTCATGATATACAAATCTTGATCTCAGATAATCAGATGTCGTACCATGTAATGTTTTATACATTAGGATAGACTTCTGTTCCAATCTTTGATAGTAGAGTCTTCGCCACCCTAGTGCCTGGAATGAATCATCCAAATTACTATCATAGATCGCAGACATTAGGATGTGAGCTGCCTGATTTTGAAGCCTTTGCAGTTTTTCAGAAAGGCCTTTGTTACAGTTTCCCCACACTACATTGCAGTAATCAAAATGTGGTTGAATAAGGCTATTATAAACTTTAATTAGAACATTAAATGGAGTGAGGTTGACTCAAGTATGCCCCACATCACTGGTTGGCGAATTACTAGCCATACTGAAGATGGGTGAGGATTGTGCAATTTTCAAATCGCCTTGACTGCTCTGCAGTCTATCTGCTTGATATAGATTTGACTGTGTAAGACCATACATGATAAAAATCCTAATTTCTTTATTAGTTTCCACTTCCCCACTCACGTGGCAGTTCACACGGTCAAAGCAGAATAGTGCGCTATGGCTATTCACAAGCATTTCATACTGCATTAATGCCAGAGGCTTTTCAGATGTGGGATGAAATTGAAAAAAAGGCTGGAAGAGCCCTTATCAGGTTTGTTTGGTTTTTGTTTGTATTTTGTCTTGCTCTACCCAAGAGACTGCAAGTTTCAGTACCTGATGACTGTAATAAACAACTTTATGTTCTTAACCAGAAAGTGCAGATATATGTGGTTTATTTCCTTTGGGTTAGTTATTATTATCAACTAGAGATAAATTAAAAAAAGTGACTCAAAGAAAACAACCTGCATATAGTTGAAATAAAAAAATTAAAGAAGAAAAAAAACTTCAATGCATACAACTACACCTGTAACAAACTGGAAAATATGTTTTAACTACTTTTGTTGAATGGCCATTATGTGTTTTTGAAAAAAAGATTTTGTCCCAATTGCTATATATAATAATAAAAAAAGGCTCATTATTAACAAACTGTGTGTGATTTCCTATACAAATAATGACATCATTATTATTACAGAAGTAGTTTCATGAAAACAAAAAAAAACCTATTAATCTTTAGTATAAATCTCCCAGCATTCTATCATGACTGCCATTCGCTGATTGGCTAGTACGCTATTCACTATCTTTTTTAAACATTAGAGTGTTTCTGTTGAGGAACTATCATCTGATAGTTGCCCAGCAGAAATTTGATGTTCTTAAGGAGGCTCGAAAGGGTTTTTAGCTGCACGCGTCAGCTGAATCAATATTAAAATCAGCACACCGGAAGTTAATGCGGCATAAAATCGCGCGAACCGGAAATAAAATCTGCGGAAAACATTGGTTTTTAGCTCGAAAGTTCGCTCAGTGACCTATCTTGATTCTTTGCATACACGCACCATTCGTGATGGCACTTCAGATATAAAAGTTTCGGGGAAAATTATCTAGTGGAAATTTCTGTAAGCCATAAAACGCATTTTCTTTAAATATATTTAATTCTACTAGATAAAATTTTTCCATACTGTCTGAAAAGTTAAAGAATTTAGGGAACTTTCCAACAAAGAGATAAAAATGGTAGGTCACCGAATTAGTTTCTCAGATAATTTACAAAAACTGAAATTTAGAGGACGCTTTTGTGGACCTCGTGCATCGCCATGGTAACGGATATGACATCACAAGTACCCTTAAAGTGTAGCCCAACAATAGAGTTGCAAGGAGACATATAGTTTGCCCACACCATTAAACATCCTTCTTTGTAATCTTCCATTGTTTCACAAGCAATATAGCAACGAAAAACTCTTTCGAGCCTCCTTAAAACAAATATTTGCCAGAGAGGTGAAGCTTCAAGGGCAAATATGCTAGTTTTAAGAAATCAAATTTACAAGGGGCAACTATCAGACCAATAGTTCCGAGATATTATTAAATACTCTATTGTCTTTACTGTTCACCACTAAATTTTTTTCCGCATGGCAGTTAAAAAAAATCATATTAAACTATCTACAACTTTTTGAGATAAAATCCATTAAAGTCCAAAGTAAAATTTGAAAAAGGAAACGGACAAAAACTTGCTTAATTGAATTTCAATTGTTTATTTTGAATAAACCTGCTTGTTTATAGAAAAATTTTCATGGGCGACTACTATTCTTCCCCGTATTTTTCTCAGACAGGCACTATGGGCTGATGGTGTCTCTCTGTGGATGAACACTATTGCATCATTTGATCCATTTAAATCAATAAGAATCGGAGAAAATTTAGTGGTGAACTATAATCTGTGATAGATAGTAAGTAACATGGCAGTGTGCCCTTGCTAACAAAATGATGGCCGTTTCTTGGGGTTTTCAAACTGTTGACGAAGAGTATTTAGATGACATTTTGAATGACTGGTAGATTTATACTCAAATGATTAGATTATTCACTCTCAATTTCTATATGAAATAGTTGATTCGGGCTGTACCCTCATCAGCTATCAAGCCATAGAAGTCTCGAGCTCATACTCAAAGTTGTTTGATGTGTGTAGTTTTAATTCCATATTTCAGGAAGTGTAGTTTACTGACAATAGATGAACCACCGTTTGCGGATGTATCACATGTAATAAACAATGTGCGAGGTGTAGGACAAGAATGTGTGCAGCTTACAGCAGACGAAATCAACAAGCGATTTCCAGGGTTATCTTTATCACCAGAGGAATGTGGGGCATTAGAGCCTAGCAGTGGATTAATTCAGGCAGATCATGCTGTTAAAGCACTGCAGGTAAGTGCCTTATGTAGTCTTGCTATGCAAATAGCTGTGTTTTATGGGCATATGGAAAACCTGGAAATCCAGAACCGGATCCGGAACCGGAACTGGATCCGGAACTGGAACCGGAACCGGAACCTGACAAATAAATAAATGCTCCAAGTTGGGAAGTGTGATTCGCATCAATACTCCTCCTCCCTTCTCTACATTCCTCGCAAGATGGATGATGATACGCAGAGCCCTTTAAAGAAAAGGTACGAGTACAAAGAACATAGTAGTAATCATTTTTTCAGTTAAACTGAGTTAAGGATGATGCTCTTATTATATAAAAGATATTTGCTGTTGTTTGTAGATCAAGACAAACCACTGCTGAATTGGTTGAAATGTGAGCAGGTGTTAAAAATTTCTGGCTGCCGGGTATATAGTTTTTGAAAAATTGTGCCCCTGAGTCACACAAAGTTCGTACAATTTGTGCAATATCAAAACGTTAACATTGTAAAAACTCGCTTAGTGTTTCCGACCACAGATGGAAATGCTGAAACACTCTCAGGAGGTTTCAATGATCGTTTTAGTGGATATTGAATGTATTGATTATTCGTGAAGTTTTGACTTCCGGGTAAGTTCTTTGAACAACCGTGCCCATGTGTCGAGGTTTTTTAATATAATATGCCGAAGCTAAGAGAATTCGTGGACAACAAAAGCAAAACATCATTTAGAATCGCTTGGCATTTCTGTACAAATATCGAATACTCTTACAGGGTCCAACTTCAATTTTTGTAGACGGTTGACAACGGAGTCAGAGTACGATTTTTTTCAAAATGTCGAAACATCGAGATGTTCTAGTATGCCAAAACTCGAAAATTTCCTCTACCGCAAAGCCAAAATTATAATTGAAATTGCTTGGTATTTCTAAATAAATATCTACAGTTTTAAAAAAGATTTGATGAGTTTTTCTGTGGAAATTCTAGAATAATTTTAGACTGCTGGGTATGTAGTATCATCTTAAAAACACTCCCCAGCTGCGGGGTATCTAGACACAATGTTTTATTTAACTTTTAGTTCTGAGCTTATGGGTCGTCAAGCTTGGTTTGTGAATTGGTTTTGTAGTTCATTTTTCTCTATCAATTCTAAAAAAATGAGTACCAGCCTTGCAATAAATTTGGTTTTATAACACTTAGAGTGACGTCTGGTACAAGCATTTGTTGATCAAGAGATCTGGCAGTAACAAGCCAAGCAGTTTAATTATTCGTTGCATTTTCCCTGCATCCAAACCTTAAAAAAAACGCTTATAATCGATCCAACATATTTTTAAAAGATTTGAGAATTTTTGACCCTTCGAAATTTTTTCCCGTTACTCGGTTTGTGGTTACTTCGTTACTCATTACTCTGTGTAATGACACCCATAACAAACTCCCCGGTCAATTCCCCGGTGGTTTGTTGCGACCTACAAACGCAAAGGGCCGAACCCAGACACGACCGCTCTCATGTGGCTTTGATAGCTCAGTTGGTAGAGCATTGCACAGGTAGCGCAAGGGCCGTGGGTCCCAATACTGTTCAAAGCCTGAATTTTTTCCGATCATTTTTCCAGTAGTGTTATGGCTGCTCAGTTTAACTGAAAAGAATGATAACTACAATATTCTTTGTACTCAACTTTTCTTAAAAGGGCTCCGCGTATTATCATCCATCTTGCCAGGAATGCAGAGAAGGGAGGAGGAGTATTGATGTCAATCACAGCTCCCAACTTAAAGCATTCATTTATTTTTCCGGTTCCAGATCTCGATCTGGTTCCGGATTTCTGGGTTTTCCATACACCCGTGTTTTATTCTATTTAGGGAAGGTATAATTATCAGGGTTGGAGTGGGGTCTATGAAAGCCAATTTTTAATAATTATTACTCAACATAGGCACGCAAGGTGTGCAAGAGTTATTTTTTTGTGAATAACAAGTCCTTGGAGGTAGTGAATAATGCTTGTCAGTCGATGGTGTTACCAGTCTGGTCTGTTAAAAGTGATTGGTCAGTAAAGCCTTCATGGTATTGGCTGTAAGACTTGTGTTAAGTTTGTCATCGGTCATTGGTTGGTTTCGATCCATCTATTGTTAGTTATTAGAAGTCCTTTTGCCGGTTTTGTTTTCGCCTTGGATAATTAAGTTGTAAGGCACCCGTACTTGTTGACATATGTTAAGAGGCTTTTGTTGTAAGTTAGTGTACCAGCTTTTCAGAGTCAGTCGTTGAATAGTCGGTACAGTAAGTTCTCGCTGAAACGCCTTTCATGTCAGAGGATTGAATGGGTCACCTTCAAATAACCTGGCCTTTGCTTTCTTTGTCGAGGCAGTGATGCTTTCTTCTAGTACATATACCACTGTCCGCCCAAATGTGGCGTCAGATGCAAGAAAAACAACATCTCCCGAGGTATAAAAGAGTTCGTGCGAGTTGTCATGACGAGCAGTTGTTCTGGCACCATCCTCTCCATCTTCTGCGATCTTCGAGAAATCCAAAGGGGTTATTGTAGGCTGTGCCTGGGCATAAAGATATATCGGCAAAGTACCCGGATTATCTTTGGTGCTCATGTTGCGCACAGTCTTCTGTGGAACACTTTGACCATACTTCATACGCCAGTCTCTCATTTGCTGAACTTGTTGCTTTGTCAACTGTGCTGTAGAAGGGGGCGACATCTTAGGTAGGGCTGAATATTTCAATTCAGATTTGACCCTTGGGTAATGAGATGTCGCACTTGTGTAGTATGAAAACCTAGTTGTGCACATCTGCTTCAAATGTTCCCTTATTGCTCCTCTGAAGCGGAACTCAAATTGCAACTGCATTGGCATGTCAGATGCACCTGCCCTCATCTCGTAGAAAAAGTTCTCCACTACCAGCATCAAAAGGCTGTCACGCTGTCTTGCATGAATTGCATGTGACAAGTTAAATATTAAACCAATGGTCAGCACTTGTTAGAAAAGAACGATTTCAGCGCCAGAGCTAGAGACGAGTAGACACGAAAAATGGGAACAAAAACTTGCCAAAGAAATCAGAAAACAGCAGAAAATCTTTTATCACCTCCACGTTTATGTAAAAAACGTAGGGCCTTGTAATTTTTTGTGTTTGTTCCCCCGTTCCCTAACCTATTTGATGTTCCCTTGGTCCCTACGATTTTTTTGCTTTGTTCCCGTGTTGCCATTGCCAAATTTCCCATGTTCTCTTGTTCCCCAAAAACCCCTGGGGGACCCTCACCACTATGTCACCTCAAAGTCTAATCGAATTAATTTGTGGTTGAACTCGCCGCCAGTCTTCAGGAATACCACAAACCTTAACTTTAAGAAAATCTCCTCTAAAAGTGCCCGGTTTTAACAATTGCCATTAATGCGAAATATTAAAATGCCCCTGAATTCATTAAGAAAAGATAGGTCCAAACATTTTTCTGGAAGCACCGCTAGATTGGTTTCTTGTTTGCCAGTTTATTGTGACCCTGAAAAACAAAAGTGTCAAGTTACCATTTGAAACTAACAAATAACAAGGGTGTCAAATTACCCTGTGTAACTAAAAATAAAAATTTCGTACATTTGCATACAGGAACAAAACAATTGTCACTTCCACTTATTTTGTAAACGTTAAAACTGTTTCAAATCTAAATAGTCTCGTCTCCACTAAAATATGTCCTTTTAACTAGAAATGACAATTCATGACCTCTAATTGCATATACTCGTTGTGAAAAACAAAAGTATCAAGTTACCCTTTGTAACCTGAAATAAAATATCTCTTGCCATTTGTTTACTACTGACTCATGAACTACTTCAAAACGCAAAACTCATCTCATTCATACCTAGCCACCACTACACTAAAAAACCCAATGTATATTATTTAACTGTCACAATCCCCTCCAAACCGGACTAAAAATCACAAACCGGTAACATACACATCCGTCTTTATTATTCAATCACCAAAGTCCTTGTACTTAATACAATCATAGAACTCCCAACATTTTATATACCTCACTTAAGTTATCTTAAATACAAGAAGTTTTCTTTTTCTTCTACTACAATATTCTTGCTGGCTATTAATGTGATAAAGCGAAAACCCTGATCACATTGACGAGAAAAGATTAAAGTTTCATTTATAACATATCTTCTCATCCCAGTAGTAAACAAGACCCATTATAAATGTAAAATCGTCACAGAAGAATTTCTTTTTGTTCTGTTGACGAAATATCGTAGTCTCTTCGCTTTTCCTGTTGAAACTTATCACCTAAACTGATCAATGGATGCTGAAATTAAGGCCAATTGACGACCAGCCCTCGACTCTGCAGCAATATTTAGGTTTCGCCACAACACGCAAACGATTCGAACCTGGTCACAGCCTCTTCCCAAACACTATGTTTCTTTGACTGATTGTCCAATTGCTAATGACTATCAAACCTGCCCACAAAATCCTCAGCCTAACACACAGAAAATGTCGAGGGAAACCTAATATATGAATACTTCCTGCTCTTTTACAGAAGAATAAATATGGCCGTTCTCAACTGTATCGGGATCAAATCTTCTCACATACCATTTACCTTTACAACAAGAAATTTTCATTGGTGTTTAATAGTAGGTCCAATCTGATTGGTGTGACATACATACATCTCTTACTTATCCACTGATCCACTCACTGAACCACCTGTCCATAACATACCCAACGCGCTGACTAAGAGGTATTTTTTTTTACAAAAAAATAACTCAAAAATTGGATTACAGCCAACTTAGCACTAGGCACTTATAGATTGTGCTAGCATAATTTTTGGTTAACAATTGCATTGCTAAATGGAGGTTTGGTGCCTGAGACATCCAGGAACTTCCACTATTGGCAGCCAGCTCCCAAATGAAGACTGCTCCTATGGTTGGTATATCCTGGAAATTGAGCCATGAGCCCCATGCAGAAAGGGGAGACCAGCACCTGTTACACTGAATTAACAGTAGAGTGAAAGAGAGGGAAGGGAGGGGGGATGCTTGAAGACATGCTCCCATGCAAAAACAATGCTTGTTGAAAATGCCGTCTCTGTGAAGGCCAAAAACATGTCACCAATCAGGAGCACGTAGAATCTTCTTGCCGGCAAATATCTCCACATTGCTGAGCAACTATGGAAATGCCAGCGCCCTTTGTTGTTAACTCCATTAAATTGCATTTAACAACTGCATTGATAACTTTCTCTTTCTTCATCTGTGATTATTTTCGGCTTTTTTCCACTTTGATCAATTGTGCCTTTTTGCTCTTGACCCATATCTCACTCTAACAAAATACTGTAAACCTTTAAATAGAGTTCTCTATGGCGGCCAAACGACATTGTTCTGTTTTCAAACCATCTCTCTTGCACATATACAACCTGCAAATTGTCACAATGAGTGCATGTCTGATATATTTTTTTTTCTCTCTGGCACTGCATCCTAAGCATGGATCTTTTCTGATATTCGCCCTATGATCATTACTACAACTTTCATACAACTTCTTCTGCAAAGCTGTGTTTTGCCATTCACAAGGCATTTGCATGTATCATAACTGGTTGGTATTTTGTATACCAATGCAAGCATATGCGTCTAAATAGAACCTAAACTTTTTCTGAGAATCTGCTCAGACTGGTGAAGTTATAGGCTGCCCTGAGCTGGCTAATGTACTAAAAACAAGTTCTGAGCTGGCTTTCTTGGCCATTGAGGGTGTGGGCCACCTGTGAGAGTACTATTTCACCCCAGGAGGCTTTATTCAGTAACAATACAGGGTCTGATCGCCCTCCCTGCTGCTCTGACTTCTGATTTGATGACAGTGCATGTGACACAAGTTCTTTTTAAGTTGATTGCTTAGCTTTTACTCAACCAAAACCAATGTACTGGTAATAGTGTGAATCACAAAACTCCTTTACAACTGTATTTTTACAAGATACAAAGTTGGCTTAACTCAAATTTATCCTCAGAGTAATAGTTTTATGAATCTGTAAAAGAAAACTACTAGATCTAAAATATTTTAATCTAAGGTACGTAATAACAAACTAAATGACAAAAGAATGTTGAAGGTTTGTCTTCGAACAGGTGATGATATTTATACCATTTTATTTTTCCTTGAGGTTGGCTATATAACTGTATACTAATTCATATTTAGATGCAGGCTGAAGTACATTCATTGGTTTTGCTCTGGGTCATTTTTTCATATTTTTCTCTCTTTGTATTACAAGGATCAATTCGTGGAATTTGGTGGAATTTTGCATGACAGTGAGAAAGTACTAGATATTCAACCTGGCTCTGTTGTCAGCATATGCACAACCAAGAGATTTTACAAAGCTAAGAGTGTTGTCATAACTGTGGGTAAGGCTCTTTTTTGTACAAATTGAAATATGTTCATATATGCATTAGTAGCAAACAATCAGATAGAAATCATCTCTGCACCTCACCCTGATTGCAGGCAGTCTTGCTCTCTTATTTTGAGTTAGTGTTTGCTAGCTCAGTATTTTTGTTCTTCCGTGACAGATTCGAGTGTAAGAGAGACTGCTACCTGTCTACAAATCATCATATTCGTTTACACACTATTCCATTCTGAGAATGGCAATGCATCAATCAGCTCCCAAGACACACCTGAGACACACAGTAACATTTTTCTGAAGTGGGGGTTGGGTGCTCCCAAAATTAGGGTAGGGGTGTGCAGGCCGCTTCCCAAAACCCTTGCACTATTTAAGACCAAAATCTGTGAATTCTGAAATCTGTTTATACCCTATTTAAGACCCTTAAATCAATACCCTGTTTCAGGCCTTTCTTATAATCAGTTACCTTGTTCAGACCAATGTTTAAGACATTGGGAAGGGCTTATGTTGATGGATTTATTGAGTTATTTTTTGTAAAAAAAAAAGAAGGGGATGTATTCATATATTGGGCTTATTTCAACGTCTTCTGTGGGTTACGCAGAGGATTTTGTTTGGGGGGGGGGGGTTGATAATCATTTGCAATTGGATAATCAGTCAGAGAAACATTGTGTTTGGCATGTACCTACGAGCATGCGATAAAGGGTCTAGCTTTTCCCATATAATAATTTCCCCCCGTAGCTCAAGGTCTGGATCTGCCACTGGCTAGTTATGAATGAGATGAATCTTGAGTTTTGAAGCAGCTCATGAGTTAGTAGTATGCAAATAGCACCAGATATTTTTATTTTAATTACAATCTTAGGGTAACTTGATACTTTTGTTTTTCACAAATAGTAAATTAAATTAGAGGTCACGAATCATCGCTTCTAGTTAGTAGGACATGGTTTAGAGGAGACGCGTCTATTTAAATTAGAGACAGTTCTAATGTTTACAATAGTAAGAGTAGGTAGGTAACGATTGTTTTGTTCTTGTTGCATGCAAATATATATGTTATTGGCCAGCTGGGAGGTCTGTATAGTGCTCGTCAAAAACCCTTTTAACATATGTAAATTTATAGTCGTGGGAAAGGTCAAGGTATTTTTTCCTTAGACATAAACAAAATTCTCCGATTACAAGTCACGCTAGACCCGCCTCATGCAAAGAATGTTTCCATATCTCAAACCGCCCTCTCCCTATTCACGTACACTCGCATGAAATTTCTAAGTTTCGTGACACAGAAACTTAGTTTCTGCTCAACAAATGTTGTAAAAGTGCAAGTCTCTTGAATTTAAAAGGGAAAAAAAACTTTGTTGTGACGAGGTGGATTTGAACCCGGAGTGCCAGCACAGCAGTCTTCTACTCTAACCACTAGACCACCGAGGAATCGCTGCTGACAGGGCCTCTTGCACTAAGAGGTCATGTGACATCGTTTTTATGAAAATGAAAGTTACATGATTTTGCCTTCGCAATACTATTAGTGGGTCATCTCTTAAGGACGTTCGCGCTAATTGTTTCTGCGCATCCTTACTGCGCACGCAAATTCACATGCCACGTCATCCATGAGCGCGCGCGCTAAGTCATAAAATAAGGAAATGATAGGGCAGATGGCCATTGCTAGAGCTTTGCATGGATATAACGATCTTGGACGTTCGGTGACCCAATTTTTCTTTTGATGGATCATTTTCTCTACTGATTTTCTACATTTACGGAAAAAATGAAAAAAATCTATCGACTAGAAGTTTGAATTTTTGGCAAAATGCACCATCGAATTCCATTCTTATTAGCTCTTCGCGCATCTGTGCGGCGGTTTCAAATGCCTCTTAAAGGGTTAAATTTTGTAAAAACGTCACTAACATTTAGAATTATTTATGCAACAGACCCACTTCTACAAAATATTACTAAGATTGTTTGCCTCTGTTGACTCACCTTCAATATTTTTAACTATAGACCCCTGCAGACCATGCTCAGTTATATGGGGCAATTTTTCGAAATCAGTGCAGTTTACCACACGCTTTATCTCTGAAATGAAGATGGTGACCCCAATTTTTTTTGCATTTCTGGCACAAGTAACTCATCTGCCTGCAGTAAAAATTTTAAAAAATTGATTAGTGATTTGGTTCTTCAAACCTGCACCATTTGCTTAAAATGAGAAAGTCCGTAGCTGGGCACGTGACCAAAACTTGATTTATAAAATTATGAATTACCGTTTACTGACACAAATTTTGCACTTAAACTTCAAGGAAAATGTTGAAAAGATGATGTGGTAACGTTTATAGCACATCTGAATGTAACTATCAAACATTTAACAAGATATAAACAAAAAGTAGTTTTGGCCGCCATGTTGGAGGGCAAGAGTATGCCCTCCAACATGGCGGTCAATACAAATCATACTAATTTGTTTAAAAATCAAAGTACCATAAAATATCTCCCTTAAGTGCGTTTCCTCTCAAATTATGGGTGTAAGATAATTTTTATGTGTTCTGTCAATTTTTGGCATCAGCAAGATTACAACTCACTGTTTAAGGGAGGCATTGGTCACGTGACCTCTTAGTGCAAGAGGCCTATTGGTTCGATTTAAGTACCATATCGGAAACCTGAACGCTATAAAGAAGCTAACCATTAACCCTAACCCTAATCAGTATTTTCAGGCCTGTAATCAGAATATACTTTGTGTAAGCGTCACAAGGTATCCAAGGGCGGTTTGAGATATGGAAACAAGTCCTAACCATCTTTTAAATTGTTTCCGGGTAATGTTTTCTCGGAAAACGTTGTTGCTAAATATTACGTAATGTTTTTGTGAACACAAAAGGGTTAAAAAAGCGCGGTTTTAAGTTTTTTTTAAACTTCTTGTTTAGTCAAGCCGGACAGTTCTAGAACATTTTGCTGTAAAGTATATAAGTAAATCGGTGTAGTGTTTAGATGGTTTTATTTCCCAGGAGTGTTAAGAGAATAATCTTGTGAGTCAGTAGTGTTTACTGAAGTGTGACGAAGGTCGCGTGTAAAGCTTGGAGGCTTTGTGAAGTATCGACACAGGTCGTGTTCATGTTTGTTGAAGTGTAACAGAGAGGTTACGTGGATATCTAGGCAGAGGCCGTGTGTTTATACAAGACACGGAGTTCAAGTGTACATGTAGTTACAAGCCTAGCGTGTGCTTGTTGTGAAGTCTTGTGTGGAATTACTGTGTTCGTGTGGATTAAATAACCTCGTTGAGTTCCGACATCCCTGTGTTCTGATTAGACTACAACCTATACCTACCACTAAAAACATTGAACTTGCAACAGTATACTCCGCAGCAATTCTCTCAAACACAGCAACGATTAGAGAGGTTAACTCGACTGAAATTGACTCAGTTTTTACTTAAAATTGTACAGAGAGACACACAGGTTTACGCGCCATTTCAGCGCCAAGCAACAAACAGCCGAACAAACTCTCATAACTTCAAAACATTCAATTGAATTTACTTACAGTAACTTTCCTTGCCATCTAAAGGTGAATAGAGATAAACTTGCATCAATTAATCGTCTATGGAGGAGTAAAAAGAGCGAAAGATCTATAACAGCTAATTCATTCATGAAAATAAATCAACTTGATGGATTCTGCCCGCTGTAGCGGTCCGTATGAGAAAATTTCGCCCGCTCCAGGAACCAATCAGATTGCAGGATTTGTTGAATTCCGCTTGCTCATGAGCTGAAAAAAAGATAAAACGAGATATTTTAATTTTTTAGTTAGAAATGGTAATTTGACACTTGTTTTTCACAAACGAGTAAATTCAGTTAGAGCTAACAAATCGTCAGCACCTGTTCCCACAAGATGCTTGCTATTTTTAGGTACAAATGGTAACTTGACACTTTCGTTTTTCGTGTCGGAGAAAATCGTTTGCATGAGATGTTTGCTATTTTTAGTTATAACTGGTAGCTTAACACTTTTGTTTTAGATATGGGAGTAATTGGAGCAATTGGAGCAATTGGAGCTCACAAGGTGTCTGTTAAACATAAAAGAAGCTTTCATTTCTAACTGTTTTTACGTCTCTACAAAAGCAGCTTATAGTTTTATTTGATGACATTCATTTCAGTTCGATATTTTCAAAGGTAAAAGGTATAAGAACTGTTCAAATGATCTCTGAAGACTGCATGGCATCAAGTTAAAGTGCAATTTAATTAAGTAAAGGGGTAAGTTCTAAAGAAACTATGGTGCTGCGTTGGTGGGAGTATTACAGGATAATTTGGTTTTATCAACTGAGTTCATAGTCAGACTTTCAATGTATCAGAAAGTTTTTTCTCTTTCTATTTTCAGTGAAGTAGTGTTGTTTTGTAAAAAGGGTAAACCTGCGACTCGTATAAAATGCAAAAATTTCTCTTAATTTGAGTATTTTTGAGCAAAAATTCATCTTGGCGTTGAAAGGGCTATGAGATCGGTGAGTGATGGGAAGTTATGCATGTGTGCTTGTCACACCAATCACAGTATGGGTTGTATCAAAGAACGAATCAAATTGCCTGTGAGAAAATAAGATGATATCTATATTAATTTGGAGTGTCAAGTTACTGTAGTTTATTTAGTAAAACATTTCACCTGTCATCGATTTAATTCTGCTATGTCCGCAACCTTTCAGTTCACAAAAAATAACTCTTGCATGCCTTAAGTACCTATGTTTGATAATGATGAAGAGTAGCTTCGTCTAAAAAACATACTGAATCCAATGTTAGAGTTCAAAAACCATACCCTATTTGAGATCAAAATGGCAAAAATCTATGCCACAGCCAATTGATATCTTTGGAATTCTATGAAAACTGTTTTGTGTTTGCTATAAAATATAGTGTTTTACGTCAGAACATTTTTCTTGACTTGCTTTATTCTTGCGGAGTTATCTTGTTTATTACAACACAATTTTAAAGGCGCATGCAGGGTGTTCACATAATGTTTTAACTAGTGCAAAAAGACATAATAAATTATTTTTAATTACCTGCCTCCAAATGAGGTGTTAATGAATGTCTTATTTGTGCAGGTCCTTGGGTGAACAGAGTTTTGAAGCCTCTTGGTGTTACAATACCACTTTCTGTAAGTCATTGTACACAGTAATGTTTTGATTTTGCACTCCAACTCAGCAAGGTGACATGTATCTTTCTAGCATAGTTATCACATATTCTTAAAAACTTCCTATCATGCCCCAAGTTAGTTGAGTTGGGTTTTCAGGGTGACACTGCCTGGTTAGTCTAGCCCTGGATATTCTCCATCAGCGTATTGTATGTTCTCAGATGGCAGATATGGATTTCAACTGAGTTGAGGAAGGAAGACATTTAGCATCTGTGCACTTTTGACTTAATATTGTTGAGCAAATATGTTTATGGAATGAACAGTTATTTCCAGTCTTGTAGTAGTGTTAGAGGTTGATACTCTAGGTTTTTTTGGAACAGTTCTCATAACACTATGGATTATCAGGCCTTGCTTGTTTATTGAATTTACTGGCTTTGGAAAACAAAAATACATGGCTTATGACCAGTTCATTGAAAAGGGCATAGTAGAATCCTGACCAAGCAATATAATAGAGATAAACAAGCATGACAAATAAATGAAAAGAAAAATTAATCTGAAGCAAAAATTATGATAAAAAATATGTTTAAGTAGGGGATTCAAGCAGTTCTCTGGGGTTAACTTTTTTTGTTTTGTTGAGAATAAGCATGTCATGATGTACATAGCATGTAGAGAAAGAGGATGGATTATTTGGTGTCAGTGGGGTATAAGTTAACATAAGAAATCTTTTAAGTCTCAGTGACCATTAATTTTACCTTTATAAGATCAGGATATTCAAAAACTGGAAATCCATAAACATGTATGTCTTTTCTTCCACACGACGCATAGAATATGAAGCAAGGAAATTTGTCAGGAGAGTACAACTGAGGCTCAACAACTGGCCAATAGCAAACACTCATCCTTTGTATCTGTTAATAAGAGAATCAAGTAACTGAAATCCAAAGGATAATTGGATCATGTGTATTTTGTGCACCCCTCGACTGATATATCGGTCAACATATCAACCGATTCTTGACCGATGTATTGGTCGACATATCGGCCGAGTGTCGACCGATATGTCGGTCCACATATCGGTCGAGTGTCGACCGGTATGTCGACCGAGATGTGTCGGTCGACATATTGACTGACATATCGGTCCAGCATTGATCGATATGTCGACCGACACTCAACTGATGTGTTGGTTGATATGTCGACCGAGAGTGGTTGTCCGATTCTCGGCCGACATGTTGACCGATAGGCTACTGACATTCCGCCAATACTTCACTGCTACTTGCCCTGGTTGTGTGACTTGGAACAAAGTGATTCATATAGCTTCATATCATTAGCTTAGAACGTTTTTGGAGCAATGCTTGCATTAAAACGATAATTTAAAAGTTTTTTTCATTTATATATTTTCTTCAAAAGAGTATTAGAATATGGATAGGATGCATGACAGTCTTCAGGCTAGAAAAGAAGTGGCAACATTGAACAAATATAGCAACTTTATCTTCCAGTTTGTTGTTAGTAAAGGCCATAATTCATATAAAATACGCTACTGAAGAATTACCGTATTACTTGGCACAACAGTCGACACATACAGCAGTAAAATTTGACACATAGAACAGTCCAACCGGAGCGCTATGACCAGGGTCTGGTTTGGTATGTTGGGGTTTGATATGGTAGGTCGGGGTCTCAAATTGTATGTTGGGGTCTGATATGGGGGCCTGA
>JAHPZR010040681.1:15000-23153 GCA_019787425.1 Platygyra sinensis | reverse complement strand
TCGTGCCGAACTAAATTCATTATTTAAGTTCGACTTTGGCACGGCTCTAGCACGGCGTTTAAAACCATTTATAATTAAGGTTCGACTCTGCCGTGTAGCGCGGCAAGCTCTGCTGTGCTACCCGACTTTAGCACGGTCAGGGTTTCAAACGGCGTGCTATAGCCGTGCCGAACTAAAGGCGCGTTCCTTTGGGATCAATCCGGAATAAGAATAATTGGAATAACGCGAGTAAGCGTTTGCTTGGGAGCTATTCTCATTCCGGAATACCTAATTTCCCATTCCGGCTATTCTGCCCCCAGGAGCAGAATAGCCGGAATATATTCCGGATTATATAATAATGCAAGTTATTCTCGCATTTTTGATTGGTTCTCTCCTATGATTCTATTAGAGCCAGATAAACGATTGACGTCATCATTACAAAGTTTTACCCTCTGCCGTTATAAAATTGCTTTATCTCAAGTTTAGAATAAACACAATAACAAAATGTTTCTAAGATTAATTTATTTTAAAAATTCAACTTTTCCCAGTGTCAAAACAACTGTTGACACACTGATTGCTGTCAGGAATGAAACGTCAAGACATCACTTCTAAAATCGGTAAAATAAATAAATAACCTTGCATTCCGATTCGATAGGGTTTTATATTCAGTAAGAACTTGCTGAATAAACATTCACAGAATCGAATGCTATTACGTGCTAGAAGGGTAAGCACTTCATGGTCTCTACTGAGTCCTGATCAATAGAGTACAATTATATTTAAACATAGCCTCCATTTGGCGCGAAAATATGCCTCTCTTGAATTGAGTTCTCGGCTCAGCGATTTTTGTCTCTTGGAAACGAGCCGAAAAGCCTACTGACACAAACACCCGTGGGCACAAGACACGGATATAGCTTGGAAGTAGTATATATGTAGTATATATCATATCAGCAAGAAAACTGCCCTTAATCGGAGTCTTGTTAAACGTTCTCTACGAATTACGGATACACGGCACTTTTGGCGATTGCCGGGATAACTTTACATGCAACGGTTCCATCAGTCTAACACAGGCGTACGTGCTGCAATGCAAGACCAAAATATCAAGGCTTTAAAAACCGGTGTTTGATTCATAGCCAGAACCTTATAAGGTGGTTCAATTACCCAACCCCTTAGACTTCCAGTCGAGTAAAACTATTTCAAAATAATGCAAGAAATAGGGTGCCTTGGGCTAAAACCAAAGCCTTATTTTTGAACTGACTTCTTGGCTTTGTGATGGTCCCTTTCAAACGGACCAGAGAGAGACTTAGACCAGTAAATTAAAAAAAAAATACAAAACAAAACAATTTGAGACGAAAATGACTTTTGCATAATCGATCAGAGCTTCACCCCCTTAGAAGGTAACTATTTGTGTCAGCACAAATTAAAAAAACAAACAAAACAAAACAAACAAAACAGAAACAGAGAAATCGTTTATTTATTATATAAAAACCAAATCAATGTGCGCGCTCTGATTGGTCAATCAGCTATGGGTTATCGTCCCATGTAAACTCACTGGAACATTGCGGTGTACTTCTGGATTCTTATGTAACAAGCAAGCAACAGAACACAATATTTCGCGTCTCGCCCCCATTTCCCTTTACCTTTTTATTGCGGGGGGGGCTCTCTGCCCCATTTTCCACGGTCTAAATCTTATTAAGTTCAAATACTTTATTTGTTTATTTATTTATTTATTTATTTATCTATTTATTTATTTATTTATTTATTTATTTTATACACTATTCATTAAATTGTAAATAATTTTAACTTCAGCTAAGGTATAAATAGTGTCCCCAATTAGTTCTGTTTTAAAGCTAAATACTACTGACACTTAAACTCTTTCATTCATTCATCCATCCATCCTCCATTCATCCATCCATCCATCCATTCATTCATTCATTCATTCATTCCTTCATTCATTCATTCGTTCGTTTGTTCGTTCGTTCGTTCATTCATTCATTCATTCATTCATTCATTCATATGCATTCATTCATTCATTCAACTAAGTATATTGAAAGGGGTTGTGAAGCAGAGATCAACAAGCATTTCTCAAGCCAAAATAGCTATGTGATGCTTTGTTTTTCGTCCACGCCAGGCTGACATGTCGATCAAAATTGTTTGTTGCATAGAGCTTGCTTAGACAGAGATCGGCGCGCAGCCACCGGTATGTCCATCGAGTTTAACGACGCCAGCTAGCTCACGCTACTGATTTAGAGCACGCAGATTTACAGATGCATTTCGATGTCAGTTTCGATCCTTCGAAATCGTTCTGTTTGAAATCGCTAGGCAACTTGTCGTCACTCTTTCAGAGTGTCGAAGGTGAAATTGGAAAAGTGGCTCAATAAGCGGAAGATTAATTACTGGAGCATGAGACTACCTTCAAATTCGAGTAGTTGCAAAGACATTTTCACAACTCTTTTTCAAAGGTCACGATAGTGCGTACATCGATAAAGATGCAATGATGACATCATTGTACGTGTAATCGTTACCAATGTAGTTTGAAAGCAAGGACTTATAATTTGCCCATTTTGGTTTTGTAATCCACTTAAGCAAGCTAAACTTGGTATTATATTTTGTAACTTTCAAAGACATACCTATAAACCGCCTCACAGCCATCGCAAAACCTTAAGTTTTAATCAGTAAAAATGACTGCAATTTCCTTGAGCGTGCGCGATCCTGCAGCGTGGTCGTTTTTCTTGCAAGTGATCTGAAGACCTCTCTTCAGCATTATATTAGCATAATTTATATAATGACAATAAAGTTGTTTTCAGAATCAACCAGCAGCTAAAGGCAACTAATAAAAACTAATGGCACAAACAAAAATCAATTGCGCTCGATGTCTTCTTGCCTGCGTAGCAAGCGTTCCCGTACGAGCCGAACGAAATAATAGGGCCGCGAGAAGGAGTTTCGCATTAAGGACGCGCGGCAAAATGGGGCGAGAACAAAAAGGAAGCGCGGAAAATGAGGCGAGAGCAAAAAAAAAAAAAAAGAAAGGGAAATGGGGCGAGAGCGAAAAAAAGGTAAGGGAAATGGGGCGAGAGCGAAATATTTGTGTTCTGTTGCTTTTAAATAATAATCCAGAAGACACGCAATTTTTCCATGAGTTTACTGGGACGATAACCCATAGCTGATTGACCAATCAGAGCGCGCACATTGATTTGGTTTTTATATAATAAATAAACGATTTCTCTGTTTTCTGTTTTGTTTGTTTTGTTTTGTTTTGTTTTTTTAATTTGTGCTGACACAAATAGTTACCTTCTAAGGGGGTGAAGCTCTGATCGATTATGCAAAGTCATTTTCGTCTCAAATTGTTTTGTTTTGTATTTTTTTTTTAATTTACTGGTCTAAGTCTCTCTCTGGTCCGTTTGAAAGGGACCATCACAAAGCCAAGAAGTCAGTTCAAAAATAAGGCTTTGGTTTTAGCCCAAGGCACCCCTATTTCTTGCATTATTTTGAAATAGTTTTACTCGACTGGAAGTCTAAGGGGTTGGGTAATTGAACCACCTTATAAGGTTCTGGCTATGAATCAAAACCGGTTTTTAAAGCCTTGATATTTTGGTCTTGCATTGCAGCACGTACGCTGTGTTAGACTGATGGACCGTTGCATGTAAAGTTATCCGCAATCGCCAAAAAGTGCCGTGTATCCGTAATTCGTAGAGAACGTTTAACAAGACTCCGATTTAAGGGCAGTTTTCTTGCTGATATGATTATATACTACATATATATACTACTTCCAAGCTATATCCGTGTCTTGTGCCCACGGGTGTTTGTGTCAGTAGGCTTTTCGCTCGTTTCCAAGAGACAAAAATCGCTGAGCCGAGAACTCAATTCAAGAGAGGCATATTTTCGCGCCAAATGGAGGCTATTGTTTAAATATAATTGTACTCTATTGATCAGGACTCAGTAGAGACCATGAAGTGCTTACCCTTCTAGCACGTAATAGCATTCGATTCTGTGAATGTTTATTCAGCAAGTGTCTTACTGAATATAAAACCCTATCGAATCGGAATGCAAGGTTATTTATTTATTTTACCGATTTTTAGAAGTGATGTCTTGACGTTTCATTCCTGACAGCAATCAGTGTGTCAACAGTTGTTTTGACACTGGGAAAAGTTGAATTTTTAAAATAAATTAATCTTAGAAACATTTTGTTTATTGTGTTTATTAAACTTGAGATAAAGCAATTTTATAACGGCAGAGGGTAAAACTTTGTAATGATGACGTCAATCGTTTATCTGGCCTCTAATAGATCATAGGAGAGAACCAATCAAAATGCGAGAATAACTTGCATTATTATATAATCCGGAATATATTCCGGCTATTCTGCTCCTGGGGGCAGAATAGCCGGAATGGAAATCTAGGTATTCCGGAATGAGAATAGCTCCCAAGCAAACGCTTACTCGCGTTATTCCAATTATTCTTATTCCGGATTGATCCCAAAGGAACGCGCCTTTAGTTCGGCACGGCTATAGCACGCCGTTTGAAACCATGCCGTGCTAAAGTCGGGTAGCACAGCAGAGCTTGCCGCGCTACACGGCAGAGTCGAACTTAATTATAAATGGTTTTAAACGCCGTGCTAGAGCCGTGCCAAAGTCGAACTTAAATAATGAATTTAGTTCGGCACGACTTAACACGGAGTTTGAAACGTGCCTTACATACGTAAGAGTTTAGATACAAAGGAAGCTTTTTACTTTTACTTTAAGACTCTCGTGTATGGTTGACGAACGAAAGAAATCATATATTTATATTTTTTAGGCCGCTCGATTTATCGCCTTTGCAGCTTTTCTAAAGAATTTGCATTTTTCTTTAGTTTTAAATTGGGCCAGTCGAAACCTGAATGGTGAAGGCCATGAACTGTTTCAGCATTTGTGGAAATTAACTCCAACCAATCACGACGTTGTTATCACAAAAGTATGTCGTGAGTGCTAATATTCTAATATTTCTTCCAATGCTTCAGTAAAGAGAACGCAATGAACGCGTCTGTACTGTAAGCGTTCGACCTGTGAATTAATATTTACGTTGATTTTCCTGGAAGTGAAAAGAAATGGAAGACGGTTGCATAACGAATAAGGCGAGAGCTAAAATGTCCTGCCTGTCTAATTTGGCAGTCCTTGTGGTGGTGTTGATGTCTCTCATTATTCAGTCACACGGTACCGATCCTTGCGTAACTCATGGATATCTGAATAATCCGTTTCGAAGCACTGGCTATGTGGCACGGGTTGGAGTAAATCCGCTGATTTGTGACCATAATCTCCAAACTGGCTGGTATCGCTTTGTAAACGAGGTCGGCGGAAAAATGCCTGAAACTAAACCAATCAAGGGCCAGTGTGGAACATATGCACCGATATATTTGAAAACTACCCACCCTTCAACAGCAGACGGCATCGTCGATAAAACCGCTTGCATCAATTACCACGAGCTAAACAATGGATGCCTATCCTTTGGCATAAAAGTGAAAAACTGCAATGATACATTTTACGTATATCGTCTTGTGCCAACTTTTGGTTGCCCGATGGCTTATTGTGCAGGTAGGGTACTATTGATCTATGTTTGAAATTGTCAGGTTAATCTACAATAAGATCACCACAAAATGACCCAACGTCAATGCCACTGAAAACTCAGACCCCTCGATATTTTATTAAAGATTTACACTCGTCTCAATTCTTATCACCGAATGTTTTATGGGCACGCAATGTTCATTGGCAACAGCCAGAAAGAAGCGAGGTCACTTACCTTCTCGATCCCCGATTTATATATCGCTTTCGCGTCGATCAAACAGTGAAAGACTAACAAGGTTTAAAATAGTCCAGCCGCTATGCTGATGGCATTAGAGTAGTATAGGACATGGCGGTACTGGCGCATAACACCAAAAGGTCTTCACCATTTTCTCCCTCGTGAACCAAATCATGGCTCCAACCGCCCAATCTCGCAAAGTCGTTTTTCGATAACAAAAATGCGCTTATTTTCTGAGGGCCTCGAAATTCACTAATGTCTGAAAAGTCGCTCATCGTGTGTTTCAGACCCTGAAAAGTTTTTTGAGCCATCGTACGGCGCTATCTTGTGTTTCAAACCTTGAAAAGTCGTTTGAGATAGTTTCTACCAAAACAAGTGCCAATTATATTACGTTCTTGATGCGTCTCAGACCTTGAAAATTCATTTGGCGGTGTATAGTATGTCTGTGTTTACAGTACGTGACATTTCTCAGAAACACCTTGATGTCATTCGCGGAAATATAAAAGGGAAAGTCCCGCTGACTATATATAAATATAATTCTCATCAACACAGTTTAGGACATGTTAAAACCGCTTTTTTGATTACATATTTTATTATATATCCTTTGGAATATATAATTTGGTTTGTATAGTGCTCAATCAAGTGAAGATTCTTCGAAAGACCAGATATCATTCGCGAAAAAAAAAAATATACAGCCTGTGGCAATGGCGTGATGTCATGGCACAAACAGGGTTTCCGATCCATCAGAGACTCACAATGCCAGGGAATTTCCCTCAAATGAATCATCCAGGCCATAAATTAACAAAGAGAGTTTCTGATGCATCAGAAACTCACAATGCCAGGCAATTTCCCTTAAATGAGTCATACAATCCATTAAAAATAGTGGCATGAGACTAATCGGCTGACACTTCTCAGTAAGACCGGATGACATTCTAGGAAAATGAGTCATCTAATTTTATTGTTAGACTGTCGTATTTGTCTCCATAAGTTTATTTTCAAACTCCTTAATTCTCAACGTGTTTCACGGTAGGCTTGTGTTTAATGATGTATCACGACAGATGATATTCGTGACAATACAGAGCCAACGTATGATTACTTTATAATGTTGTGTAGGTAATATTTGCGTGACAAGTTTTTCACGTTTGATTCTAATGCATTAGAAAACTTGTTGATAAATTTTATTTTAGTAACGCCGCAGTTGCGTTGTTTTTTGAATCAAGGATAGCTCAACAAAATGTCTCCCCATACAGTCTTACCACAAGATAAATCCCTTTATTTTCTTTTCCACAATGAATTTTTCTTTTCATTAAAATCACAATCAATATCACCATACAAAGGTAGGATATTCTCCCACAATATACGTTTCCCAGCATCCTCATTGTCATCATTATAGACAATCTTTATGGTTTATTAGTTTCTTTTTGGAGTATATGTAAATGTAAATGACGTTACTCAGGCCCGTAGCAAGCAAAAAATGACTGAGGGGGGTGGGGGGGGGGGGGGTGGGGGTGTGTGGGTGGGGGATGGGGGGGCTGAGCGAGTAGCCCACAATACACCGCTTCGGCCCCTCGGTTAAAGCATACTTCTTGGTATATGTCAGATCACCACTTGTGTACAATACCTCTTGTTTTGTCTCTAATTTTCCCTTTGTGTTGACTTTGACGAGATAGAGAACTTGCTTGTCTTGCTTTCGGTTTTCTTTCTCCCCAACGAAGTCATTAGCTACGTCTACAAGGGTGCCGAGCATCTGTTCTGTCCTTGTGAATATGCAACATCATGAGGTGGTTCAGTCTAAAGTATCCCGTTGTTGAGCGCAAACACGTCTTCACCCGCTTTAAAGCTGAAAACGATCTTTCACTCAACGGCATTGGTTGTTGGCATGACGAGTAACGGCTTTCCCACAGTAGAAATATCGCTTGATAGTTTTCTGCGGGAGCTATCAAGAGACTGCAAGAAGGTTACCAAATCATTTACGTCCAAATTCTGAAGTGTCAAACCCCATTGACTCTGCTGTCTGTGGTAAAAGCAAAAGCTGTCCTTTTAACTTGAAAGAACCCAAATCTTCGCTGTACATTTTCACCACTTCGCCTAGCTCAGTGTCACATGGCTCGCTGGCAAAAGACTGCAATAGGAGTTCCTGTATGTTCACGTATATTTTGAAGTTTTCTTACGGGAAGGGGGGGGGGGGGGGGGATGGGGGATACCTGGGTCAATTTTTGCTGGGTATGTGTCGCTGGCCTCTCAGAAGCCTTACCCCATTATAGTCTCTTCTGTGGTCAATTACTGACCCCATCTTAGTCACTTTTGGGCAAATGTAATTTTCGCGATCCCAACTTAGTTACTTTCTGTTAAAGCCATTTAAGTAGGTCACCCTAAAATGAATTGACACGTTTGTTAAACTGAATGTA
>JAHPZR010040681.1:0-10000 GCA_019787425.1 Platygyra sinensis | reverse complement strand
AGTACATGCATACGATTTACGTGATAGCAGTATATCAGAGTCCAATAACTGACACTCGTTTGGGTAATTAGAAGGTGAGTTCTTGCGAAAGCAGATACTCAGTTCTCCCGTGCAATCCACACTTAACACTAGCCGAGCCTGGATAAGTTAATGGCTTGCGTGAGAAGCAAATCGCTTGTATCGGAATGTATCGGCGAGGATCTAAATGCAAATAACAGAGAATACATGGTTCTCGAGAGCAGCGAGGGAAGAAAGATAATATCTAACAAAAACGAGCCAAAGCAATTTAAAAATGGAAAACAACTAACCTTGGAAACTGCAACTAACTCGCGACGGTAAGCTGTGCAAAAATATTACATGTACTCAAAACAGCAATGGCCGCTGTAACGAAAGCTCACGTCATATAAGCCTACTAAATTCCTCCCAGAAGACCTCGCGATACCCGACACGCAGACAAATAAACCCCGCCGATGATAGCATAGGGGTCTTCATAGACCCCAAAAACAGACCGAATGTGTTCCAGCTAGTGAAAGATACGAAAGAGCCAAAAATGGCAGACATGTTAAGAGCAATTCTCCAGGAAAGTGAAGCAAAGTTGGAAAAATTTAACCCCCATTCAATTTTTGTGTGTAGGTAGGTTACCTGGGGGATAAACAAAAACAACCATATTTGGAGCGGCAGATGCATCGTTGCCATGGTAACCACACTTGATCGCGTCGGCCAGAAGTCTATGTTTTGACCAAAAAATTCACTCTCAAGAAGTAAAAGTAAACGAGTCTGGTTCTCGGGTGCACGTGAGCCAATTCAAATGAAATTCATACAGATGGTAGAGCCATTCTCCCAGTTTATAAAATTGGCCGTTAAAATATATTTGGGTTTTACACACAAGAAGAAAATGCTCGTTTTACTATGTCCCGTATGAGCCATTTTGACAAGCGGGAAAAAAGTACAACCATATTCGTAATTTGTCTGAAAGTACTCTTTCCACGTGAACCAAATTAGCAGCAGAGCTTGAATAGATATTGAAGGTCTCTAAAAATCATAAAATTATATTCTGGCAATGGTTGGTGGAGACACTTGGGGAAAATTGCAAAAAATTCCAAAATTGGCAATTTTGAGGGCTCTAGTATTTGGTTCAAACAGGCTTTAGAGAGAGAAAATCAGCTTCAAACGTATCATTTATCATCTTGATTGTTACCTCCATTTAGTTAATAAGGTTTTCGCTAACGAATTTGATGAAATATGAATTGATACAAAACTCGGCTACCTTGAAGGTTTTTGGGAATTTCTTCAGGATACTTTCGTCGCGTGGTTGCTCCAGTGTCTCTCCTTCGCTCGCTCCATTTTCTTGAGCAAATCTAGCGCAGACTCTAATCTAAACGGTTACTCCAATCGAATATCCAGTTTGCCGTGTTTCAGACCACAGATGATGGTACAAGTAGCCCGCCTACACTTGACAAAGGATGTAGAAAAGTTCAAAACATGGTGACAATTTCAAAATTTCACATTTGCCCTCGAAGCTTCGCTTCTCGGCCAAATGTTCATTTTCGGACAATCTCTCAGCCGCGGACATTATCAGCCGACATACCAGCCGCCTGAAGGGGTTTTATTTACCCAATCTTTATTTATATTAGAGATATCAGCAACACTATTTGTACAACACTAGGAAACAAATTAATCTTTTTGATGTTGCAATGGCAAGGCTGTCTGAGAATGTCACAAATTTCTCAACCCTCTCTTTTTACAAAAATACTAATCCTGTCACTAATTGCTCAAGACCTGAGTCTATTTCGTGTTGAAAAATATTAATTTACCGGTTTGCCGTGCCCAATCGAGATTATTACAAAATCGATTTAAAAGGACCATAAACCAAGCACAATAAATATCATTTTGAGCCAAAAAGCGAGTACATTATCTCTAAGCAAAAACTGCTTAATTTAAGAGACACTTTAATAACTATTAATAACGTTCAAGAATATCATTTGCATATGTATTGACATTCAAATAATCAAAAGATAAACAGTGCCCTTCTTTGACATTCATTGGCTGTAAATACATTTTCAATTTTGTCGAAGTTAAATTCGTTGTCACGGAAAAATCATTTACATTTCTGGACAATCCTTTTTTCATCAAAAGACTTTCAATGACACAATTTGCATGAAACCTCATAATCAATTGCATTACTTTACAATCATGCCCATGAAGGTGACAATCCTTAATGGGGTGAGACAAACATTACAGCCATAATAACATTTATTTTTAGAAGATTCAATAGCAAATCCGCTGAACGATTTATCTATCAATTGCCTCACTATTGAGACATCGTGGCAAATACGTTTGCATGAAATGATACCATTGTCCACATTTAGTTTCCATAATGGTACCAAATGAGATTATATTTCTTTGTGGCATTTCTGGGGAAATCTAACTGTCACTTTGTCACATGTATACTGTAGTGCGCCAGTTGAGTTGTACGTAAAAAGTTCGTAAGGGGCCGAATTCATATCTGCGAGAGGAGGATTGTGAAAGTAAGATTTAAAAGACTACATACAGTCCCCTGTTCTATAACGTACCAAATTTTCAAGGAAAATTGGGCGAGACATCTCTGTTCAAAAGAATTACTTTAATGAGCGATTGTTTTCTCTCCCGGGGGGTACTCGATATATCTCTGGGTGGGGAGGTGCGGCCCGGCCCCTCATACCCTGACCCTGTTTAAGACAAATATCGCTGATTTTCCTACCCTGTTTAAGACAGAATTCCGATTTTTGCTACCCTGTTTAAGACATAGATTAAAAATTGCGGTTACAAATTGTGTGGCTTTCTTGTTGTGTAATCAATGGAAATTTAATGTGCCTGGTATCAATGCCAAAGTCAATGGAAGTCAATATTAATTTACAGGAACTTGTAAAAATTTTGACAAAAAATGATAAATTCGATACCCTGTTTAGGACAAAAATCCCGAAAAACATACCCTGGCTGGCCGCACGTCCCCATTAAGCCCTTATAAGGGAGTACCCCCCCCCCCCCCCCGGGTTTTCTCTTACGTTAGGTAAAACACGGTAATGTTTGTCTCACCACACTAAAGATGGTGACCTTTATGGGCACGGTTGTATAATAATGCAATTGATTGTGAGTTCTCATGCAAATTGTGTCATTGAAAGTCCTTTCTTGAAAAAGGTTGTCCAAAAGTGTAAACTATTGTCGTTTCGTGACAACGAATTCTATTTCCACCAAAATGAAAATACATTAACAGCCAATGAATGTCAAAGGAAGATATTGATTACTTTTTGATGATTTTGAATATCAATACGCATATGCAAATGCTATTCTTGCACGTCCCATACGCACAAATGAAGGTCATATTGGTGTTAATGAGAGTATAAATTACCATAATGAAACAAATTTGGAACAAACGAATGTATATTTTCTGTAAATGAACAGCAAAAGGCGTACACATAGGATGGAAGGCAGAAATCATCGCCAGAGTCAGTTTGTTCAATGAAATGATTATAATCGCATCATGATCAAGTTGTCTGTAAATACCGAAAAACCAAACAAAGAAATAAATTATTGAACTATTTTACATTTATATGTACATGGGGTTCAGAGCCACTTTAAATTTTCGAAAATTTAAGGTGGCTCTGCACCCCATGTACAGAATTTTTTTTAAACTTGCCAAAAATTGCATCTTATACTCCTTATCAAAACTCTGTACTAAAAAAAAAAATTCACCGTGCCGTTTTTGAAATACAAGCGCTTAAAGCTGAAATTAAGGGTGTCTTAAGCAGGACATAGTGTTGCTATGGTAACCTATTGTGTCACGAAAATAATACCAACGTCTTCACCAGTGATTGGGCAGTTTTCTAATATCAAGATTGTAGCATCAATTGATAAAGAGTGGTTATAATGACACATCAAAATCTAAGTCTTGGAATGTGTTGGAAACTGTTTTCAGCAACCTTAAAGATATTGTCGAGTCTTGGATGGTGGGTGACTTTTCAATTCAGCATATGTAGACTCCAAAGAAATAACAGGTGAGATTTCGCAAAAAAAAAAAAAAAAAAAAAACATGATATCTTCAAAGTGAAAATATCACCTTTGCTATGAATCAATAATAACTCGCGCCTTTCGCAGCGAAAGAGAAACGGTTTGGTATTTCATTGTGTTTATATAATACATAGAACGTTACGAAGTCCCTTAATTAAAGTTTCGTGCTGAAAATATAATCATCTCTATATATGTGCAAGAGACTATGAGGGTGAGAGAACCCATCCCCCATACATGGGCCTCTTCCAATGATAATCTTTTTCAATCTAATTTTAGCGCGTGGTCAAGCCGCGAGGCTATTTTAGGAAAGACACCTGATTGGCCAATTTAATGACGCAATAACAACGAGGTTTAGCTTGTCAGCAGCTAGAGCGCCCATAAATGTGAACCAGTCATGCAGAGAAATGACCCAAGGGAATGACAAGACTGATTTCGGTTGGAAAAGTCGGGATAAACACATAGAAGATAATTTTCCTGCCCAGCACTTTTAAAATGCTTTCCAGATAGGTCTCTTTCAGGGTCTCTCTCGATCCTAACGATGTTTTAGTTCCAGAGAAGCTCTTTTTTCGTTGCGGACATCCAAACTCTGGTAAATATTACACAGCAATTTCGAAATAAAATATGCAAACATTTGCACCGGAAGTTTTGGACCGAGAGTTTTAACAAACGGAAAACAAGTATTTAGCTGGCCTGCGCTTTGAATAACCTTTCGAAAGAGATGTTTTTCGATTTAATTAGTACTTTTCGAGAAACGACTTTCGTGCTTGTTTATAGAAATACAGTTCAAGTTAGCAGCCACGGCATGGCGCCTCTTGGGAATATAGTCATGCAGTGAAATCACAAGACTTATCATGTGTTTTCGAAGGAAACTTAGGTTAAACCAACAGTGGTTAAACACATAGAGGATAATTTCCTGCCTAGCGCTTTGCCGGAAAAAAACCTCTCTTGATCCAAACGTTGCAGTAAGTCCGGAGAAGCACTTTTTCTCGACGTGGTCACGCACACCTGGTAAATATTACAAAGCACTTCTGAAATTAAATATACAAAGATTTGCACCGGGTTTTTTGGAGCGAAATCTCTAGCAAATGCGAAACAAATATTTTTAACTGTCTCACGCTTTAAAATGAGTTTACTCGTCGCACGAGTCAATTTTGAGTCGCGAGTCAAGTTCGAGTCACGAGTCAGGTTTCAAATTTTTCTTTTTTTAGTTTTTTTTTTTCGATTACATTAATGATGTGAGAGCAGTAACCAAAAATATTAACTTCCCAGTTGGCGACATTTTCATTCTTGATCAAAAGCGCCATTACCGCTGCGTATTGCCGTTGCTTCACGAAGATAACGACAAGAACATTAAGGCCTCAGATTTACACATACTTGAAGAACATGTCCCATTTACCTGATATGCCCAAAAAACAGACGGTGAAGGGAGTCGAAGCCAGGAATATTTAACTTTCGCACCAAAGCCATCTTGCTGCGTCCACAGGGAAACGAAGATAAACACAATGGATTCTATTCTTTCGCGGGCAAAAGGTGGAGGCCATGTTTGATTTTCATATCGAATGTTGTAGCCAGATAATACCTCATGTCATACTTTTCTCTTTCTCCTTGGTTCTCTAAACAAAAATTATGTCAAGGATCTCGGAATGATCTTGTGTGCTTTGGTCCTTACGTGTGAATGTACAGTTTAATCGCGGAAATAAGAAGCTCTGCACGCCGTGTAAGAAGGTATGTAAACATGCAACTTTTCAATTTTTCGCCATAAAAGAACAAAACCACTTAAACCATTGTAATGGGATGAAATGATAAAATGAGCTGTTTATTTTTTTACAACGGAAAGGGCTGCACAATTTCACAAAACCAACAATAGCCACTTGTTCAGAGTGCATGCCAACACTTTCACATTCAGTTCGATCTGGAGAGATCCCCAGTTACTCATGACTTCCAGAAAATACACGGACGCCTAGAAAACTGATTTGTTCATGATATTTTTATGCCAAAACTGAAATGAATAACTGGACAGTTAAACTCTGCCTTTAAGGTTAAGAACGAATAATTATAGCTAAATCAGGCCGGTTGAATCTGTACAGCTCTACTGGAGTAACAAATTATTTGTGTTGAATACTTACAACTCAGCTGTTTTACCTTAACATCTTTTTCTGTTCTTGATTTCCATAACAAGGTGTCGGATCATTCCAAGTTAAGACCGGACAAAACATTCAAGTTATAATTGCTCATACGATCAATTCCCAGCATGGATTCGACAGAAGACATAGAAAACGAAGTGCTTTCCACGTGCAGCCCAATCTCGTTCCCAGAGCTTCGTTCCCCTTAACCAGCGGTCGGAAAACGAGAGCTCTAAGAGCAACCATTTCAGGCATGCGCCATAGCATGAAATAGATGCAGATTGAGACTGAGCAGTGAACCGGATAACCAGAATTCGCTTATTTCCCATTGTTATTTCAAAATGGATGCTCCCAGAGCTCTCGTTTCCCACCACTGGTCAAGGGGAACGAAGCTCTGGAAACGAGATTGCGTGCAGCCATAGTGGAGCGAAAAGACAACCGGCTGGTTGCCCTGTGCTTTTTGCCCTGTGCTTCGGATGTAAAATGGCGGGAAAAAACACCTGACCGTAGCTTCAGCTTCATTCCTCAATAGCACCAGGGTAAACCATTCACGAAAATCATAAAAAGCGACAATGAAAAAGGACTTAAAATAATTTCATTCAAAATACTGCTACCAGCAAAGGTCATCTAGCACCGGATCGCGTCGGACAGGGAAAAAAAAAAATGTTTGTAATATTTCGAAAAGACATCATTGTGGAAGCACTAATCACAGTGACAGCCATCAAGACATGAACAAAATAAAATAAAATAAAATAAAATAAAAAAAACTTGGAACTTGGCTCGAACCTGACTCGTGACTCGAACTTGACTCGTGCGGCGAATAAACTCCTTTAAATATTTTTCGAAAGAAATGCTTTTCGGTTAAAACCTTTCGGCACTTTCCGATAAACGACTTTGAAGCAAGTTAGAAAACGAGTCTTGGCACTTTGTGTTCATTATTCATGCTGGGGAATGAAACCACTTCTGTTTTACGGCTTCCGATAAGCACGTATAATTTTCCTGCCAGGCTCTGAATATGATTTCCAATGCTAACAGTGCGGCAGTTCAAAACAAACTGACATTTTTTCTCTTATCCCGCTAAATTTTCAATTTCTTGTTTTATAGATGGACACAACCTGATGTCCGTTGGCCTTTGCGTGATCATTGGACCTAAACTAAAAACAACTTTGACAGCGTGACGCGAAGCTTAGAATAGAATGAAATCATAGGGCACGGGGATGGGTTCTCTCACCCTCATAGTGTCTTGATATGTGCTGTTATTATGATAAAGCTAACTGTAGTTTTAGCTTAAACAAAACTACTGACAAACGTCGCTTGTTACGTTCAAATCACTATCGTCTGAGCAGCTTTTCACCAAAAAAGTTTTATATGTTTTGACTTCGTGAAATATCCATGTTACTTTGTCAACAAAAAGCCGCCAGCTTTTGTTTTTACATTCTAATTCAATTCTACTTTCTTTTTTTCTTGCAAACAGGGACGAAGCAACCTTGCCCAAGTGGTCAGTCCGGCCTGTTCCCAAACTGCACAGGTATATATTTATAACATTACGTAAGTCCGAAGTGTTAATTGAAACTAGCTTTTTGCAGGTCGTTATTCTTGGACACATCTGCTATTGCTTCGGTTGCTTGCTGTGTCCTGTTTAGTAAAGGGGCGAATAGTCAGCGAAACCATTCCACGTAATTTAAAGGACTATTTTTAGATTAGCAGGTTTTAGGACAGGAATGGGTGTCTGCTGTAGTAGATCGTTAAAAAAAAAAAACGCTGCTAAATGGAATTAGTTGATCTATATTATAAGTGTTGATAGAAGAAGTACCCCGGTAAAAACTGGATCAACAACTACCATGTTGATTCGGGAAAAACTATATGGGAATTAAAGTCCAGGATAATTAGGGATGAAAAATTCTCTAGACCAAAAATTCCTCCGTTTGTAATAGAATAAGATTTGCTCTGAAATCGCCACTTCATTAAAGTTTTCAAATAGCTTCTAAAATATTGTACAGGCGGTCAATTAATTACCTCAACTGCAAGATGATAATGTAGAACTGTTATGCATGTTTCTGTGGAGAAAATTCTCCTTCAGGATAGAGCCCCCCTAGGTTACTACTTGGAGGTGAGCCATCTCTTAGTTTTTTGTTTTTTTTTTTTTTTCTTGTAAACAAACACTGATTTCATGGTGCCTAACAGGGAGACCTGCTAAACTGGGAGGGCCCAATCTTGTCTCATTAGTATATAAGGCATCTTCTTCATTTCATCCGATGGTTAAAAAAGGGGCTTATGTGGAAGGGTAACTTGCAAAATGGGTGGAGCATTTTTTTTTTTCTTTTATATAGTCGACAAGACGGGTCATTGTTACGTCTTTTCTTTTGTTTCCAAAGTTCTCATAAAGAAGGATTTCCCATTCGCTAAAGTACCAGTTCCAAGCGTCAACTACCTAGATGATGGCGAACCACAGGTTACCTTAAAATGTTCGTTCCAGTTTCCAAAATGGGGCAACGTTTCCTTTGAGGTTCAGTGGTTTGTAAGCGGCAGAAGTGTAACGCCTATAAGAATCTGTAACAATCCGAATGAAGGAACGTGCAACCGACGGGAATCCTTTCTTCGAACAAGCGAATATAAACCTGGGGATACGGTAAGTCATGGTTTAAGGACGTTTGCGCCTGCATCATTACTGCGCATCGTTACTGTGCAACCAATTCATGTCGCAAAGTACCATCATGTCATACATCAATCGCTCACGCCACTGAAGGAATAACATGAGCGGGCATACAGTCCGGGCCATTACCAGAAGTGGATATACGACTTTCTCTGCTTTGATTGGCTCACGCAAAACTAAAACATTGCCTAAACCGCGAAAGGACTAAGACCGAGGGAAATGGCGAGTGAAAAGAAATCAATGTGGGCGGAGAAGTCGCACAACAAACTACATCAATAATACGTTTGAATCCTCCCCATCTATCAATCCCACGATCTTCTTGAACCTGCGAATAATTCGAACTAGTAGTCGTTTTCCTTGGATTCGCTGTATTCGTGTAATTAATTTTACTCCCGATTCAAACCAATTTCCTTTTATCGACTAAAAACTTAGTTTCGATAAAGTTAAAATAAACTGTACTAATGCGACTTATTTTGCACGAGGTATCGTTCCAGAACTCAGGACTGCCAAAGATCAACAAAGCCTGATTTTGGCCTCGACAGCGGTGATCACCACTTTAAATTTAAGCTAAGCTGTTTGCCGTTGAAATTTGAAAGGTATCTAGCTGAAATTATTATAGGGTTATAAGGCTCACTTTCTTGTCTTTTATAGTTATCCATACTGATAAATCTAGAGTTGATAGATCTGTATTTAAAGGGGACTTTTTGTTGCTGTGCTTTTGTTTAAAATTATCTCAAATTATATTTCAATTTTCAGCCAAGTTTTGTTGTACCTTACCACAGCTACATGTATCAAAAGAAAAAAAAAACATGGATCAAAAGTGAAATTTATATGTACTCTTATTTCTATGCCTTTAAACCATCAATGATTCAAAACCCTATTGACCTAATTGCATTTGTTATTTTGGTCACTTTTTTGAGGCTTTCTCCCCCTTTTGCCACAAGCAATAGCCAGTTGCAAAGAATGATTACGCCACCTCCAGCTCTTCTATTTTTCGCCCTTTTCTGTGCAGATTAACACACGACTCCACTTTAAACGCTAACTGTCACATTCTGTGTGGATGTGAATCTCTATATGCAGTCTATTTTAGTTATGAGAAACAATACGTTGATCAATAAATGCATTTTGTTATGGTATGTTGAGGGGGACATGGAGAGGGGGGATCTGTACACCGTTT
>JAHPZR010040677.1:0-10830 GCA_019787425.1 Platygyra sinensis | reverse complement strand
CAGAGGTTTTTATGACTGGGGGTATGCACTATACCCCCAGTCATACAAACGTCTGTACGTTTAATTTTGACTAATTTGAATTTTCGGCCGCCATTTTGGAGAAGGGTCTATTGAACATGTTTTAATAACCAGAACCTATGTAATCATTCTAGCCAATCACAAAGGACACAGACGATCCAATGAACCAATCAAAACTTGAAGTTACCACATATAGCTGACGTCATTAATGGAGCCGATTTTTAGGTCAATTCTGTGCTAAAATCATTACTTTGAGGCTGTAATCATAAACAAAATGCTTCTGTAAAGCTACGTCGAAGATATCAAATGAATTTTATCAGAGAGGGCTAACCATAATAAATTCCTTGAGGATTTTTGAAACACGTAGCATCAAAACTCAAAAAACTTGGCCAATTTTTTCAAGTTTCAATCCATCTCCATCCACGCCATCCGTTGCGACAGGCGACAGGAAACAGTTTCAGTATCTTCAAATAGTCTTCAATAACAAAACAAGATCATTAGTTTTGGAATTCAATTGATC
Organism: Platygyra sinensis; assembly: GCA_019787425.1. Lineage (NCBI taxonomy): Eukaryota > Metazoa > Cnidaria > Anthozoa > Scleractinia > Merulinidae > Platygyra > Platygyra sinensis. The sequence continues at coordinate 10,292 of JAHPZR010040677.1, read as the reverse complement.
CGAAGACACCTGCTAGCTTTTTATAAAGTTGCCATACAGCGTGACCACAGTTCCCCTTTAAGCGCAGGAAAACGTATGTGAGCGGGCCACGATTTGCTCTGGTTTAATTTTGATTGGATGAAAAATTGGGAGAGTTTTTTTAAAGCCAATCACATGATGTAGTAATTCATACCATTTACTTTTCGTCACTCAGTTGAGAAACAGACCACTCGAAGTAAAAACTCTGTTAGAACATATCTATGCACTAATGTCGCATTTCGAACATTTGAAACACGTTTTGTAGCCACGTTTGCAAGAACTTTATTTCCATTGTTCATTTAGGAAAATGTACCAGTTCTTTTATGTACTCCACTGCAGAATTGAATGGTGATTAAAAATATAGCTTGACAAAGGCATAGGTTATGCGAGCAAATAATCTTTGAATATAAATGATACGTAATATGCTGTATTTGTACGTTGCAAGATGTTAGCTCTGTTTTTCTTCTAACACTTTAGGTAGGCAAATATCAATTGGATTGCCTTTTTATATGGCTTTTTATATGGCTCACAAGGCCTGGGAACTATCGAATTTACAAATTTGATTGGCTGAGATCGATATTGAAACCTGTCTAGATTTTCCCATCTAGACCCTTAATGTTTTGCGGTGAAAATTTTGCAGACTAAAATACAAGAATATTGGCTATTTTCTCCTAAAAATATTTATTTATGGACGGCCAAAAAGCCTGATGAAAAAAGGGAAGAGGACGTCCAAACTTTGGTAGGATTAATTTCAGCTCATCGCCGTTCGCAAGGAACATGTCAGCCAGTACTCCGGTGGTATGTACAGACCTCACTGTCTTCGGCCTATATACACACGACCTCGGTCAAGATTCTCTGTTCGGTTAATAAGAGCTAAGTAACGTTCAGTGACTCCTTATTTGGTAGTCACTGTTATCCCAACTGTCGCTGGAAAGATTTCATAAAAACTAACTCCACTAACCTCGTATTTCTCTGATGGCCAGATGGAGAAAGAAGTACTTATCTTGAAACCTTCCTCTCTAAATAAATATTTCAAAAAGATTTAATTAAGCTTTAGTTCATTAACCCGTCCTTTTTGCACTTTACAAATACACTTGATGAGGGAATACGGAAAAAAAATTTCAAACAGTTTTATTCAATGTAATATTATCATATGCAATACACGACTGTGACTGCCATTACACCTTTAGTGTATTCTGTTAAATTAAATTCATTTTTTGCTAGGCGTTGTCGTCAGTGCCTCCGTCGTCATTTCTTAAGCTTCCTGTTACCTGCAGGGTGGTGGACAAGAATCAGTGCAATTCAACTTGTTTCCTTTGAACATCTTCTGCACGTTGCTGAGACATTTGACTTTCCAAAAGAAAAAAAAGAAAAAAAATTAAACGTTTAGATGAGATTAAAGCATACGCTGAAGCATTATACAGATACGAGTATTTACCAGACTATACACCGATCGTACAATTCATATGAGACTGTACAGTCCACAGCCGTGACTGGGGCGGATTTTGAAAATATCCCTAGAGGGGATATAAAAAATGGATGTATATCACTTGAGAGGATATCGATAACGTCATTTCTCAGCTCGCTTTGTCAATGTTCTTTGTACAAACAGTCAGTTTGTCTATATAATGAATTAACAAAGAAAAAAGTAAAAAAAAAAAAACGAAAATTACACGATGGCTATAGATATGAACCTTTTTTAAATTTATAGCGATCTCACTATATCAACCGCGTGAAAATAAGATACACATCCTCCCTCGCCGTGTAATATCGTCTACATATTGAAGGTATAAGAAAAATTGGTTTTAAAAAGCTGCTTGGACGAAGGCATTTACTTGTTGGTTTGTCTATCACGTCGCAGATGCCATGCTTGGAACTTCCTGGGAATCTATATTCCATACACCCACACTTTTCAAGTTGATTGTACGCCAAGCAGGACTCCTTGCACGCCTGGAAAGAAGAAACATTCAGGTGTTGATATGTTCAACGTGTAAAAGGTTACAGTGCATTTATGCATTGGGAACATCTATTCCGGACTATGGCCTAACCGAAAGTGTGACTATAAAATAGATTAATTCATAGAAAGTGCGACGTACGGATTTTTATTCACGAGTTCCAAAACTTTGCAAAACTTTGCAAAACTCACTCGTTCGTTTTGCAAAGTTTTGCAACGAGTGAATAAAAATCCGTACGTCGCATGCACTTTCTATGCTGTAATTTGTTTATTGTATATATAACGAGAATTAAACATATCCTTTAAATCAGTTTTTATTTTTCCCCTATGACATAAGCTTACATGCAGAACAGCAAAAGATTCAAGACTGATGTAAATGACCGAACGTAATAAAAAACAAATTCGCTTTCCCGTCCAGCAGCAAGCGGACAAAGTGCCTACACAACGCAAAATACAATACGGGGAATTCGTATTAAAACACAAAGTGTGAAATCTTTTCGCTTGTCCATGACGACGCTTCACGCTTTGCAAAGACAAATTCGGACTCTCAAATTCCAAAGTTGTTCGGTCGAAACGTCTTTGAAGTTTATTAACGTCGTTTCAAACGTTAAATAAGTCAGTGTCAAGCACAAATTTTAACTCTGATGTCCATCCCTGACTGCAGTTTCAGTATTTTTAGTTTAAATTCGGACTCTTTTGAAATGTTCCTCCTTGAATGTTCGCCCTTGAAACAGAGATAAGACTTGCTGAGGTGACTGTTGGCTGAAGCTGAAGTGCTAATGATCAAGATGTTGAATGTATTCCGCTGCTGTTTCCTAAAGTCAACTAAAACGGGAAACCGAAGCCATGTTTTTAAAACAGAAACTGCAAGCGGGCACTGATTTCAAGACCACGCTTCTGGGAAGCCATTTGAGTGTTTTGCTCTGATTGGCTAAGCCATTCTACTCTGGGAGATGATTGGTTATATTTTCACATGTGAAGAATGCTATACGCGAAGTTGATTGGACGTATCGCTTTTTCATATGTGAAAATATAGCACATATAGAATTCTATTTGCCAGTGTTTATTCCCATTAATTTGAAATAAGAGACTAAAAGCGATGAGAGTAGACAGTAATCAGCCGTACGATCCAGGTCCAAAACATACATCAGTCTTCATAACCAGGGCTGTAGCAGAGATTGCAAATACAGGATTTCAGAGTCAAACCTTATCAACTTTTTTTCATGCGGTACTCTATAGTCCATCGGATAACAGAAGCCAACAACATTCAGACGAGCGATGTAAAGATCTATTGTAAGGGGTATTGCAGCAGAGGACCCATTCAGCCAGGCTTTCTGGTACAACCTTCCTCTTTAAAACTGGTCCCCCGATAACAAGGCCTCAATCTGTGGACTTTCTGTTCTTGATTTTATCTTCATTATTTTGCAGGAAGTTATTGAGCGTGAAGATCCCTTCGAGAACAATCGATGTTTAAAGACTCTCTCCAAAGATGAATCTAATTTGTACACAAAATACTTTAAAGCAGTATACTCTGCAACAGTAAGTGGACTTATCGAAACTAGGGCTGAACGTGCACTTAAAAAATCGACGACCCAAGGGTAATATCAAGATAGGGACCCATGCCAAGTCGCACATAGACATCTGTTCTACTCTATAAAGAACCTTTTTCTTTTCAACGCCCGTACGTCCACATTGGTAGGTTCTGGAACTGGATACAGAGCGAATCCTTTTTCTGAATCTAGCTCAGTTATAATTATTCGTCACTGCTTAACAGTATTCACATGCAGTGCATACAGTACAGTGCCAAAATCTGCTGTGCGCATTACCATCGCAAGAAAAAAATTCTCCAAAATTTATGCCAGCAGGCGCAAGTTGTTGAAAGAGTGGATAACGCTATCCATCGAATAAATCACTTTATTGTATATATAGCGAGAATTTTAGTTAATAAACCCTGCAAATAGAATTCTATATGTGCTATATTTTCACATATGAAAAAGCGATACGTCCAATCAACTTCGCGTATAGCATTCTTCACATGTGAAAATATAACCAATCATCTCCCAGAGTAGAATGGCTTAGCCAATCAGAGCAAAACACTCAAATGGCTTCCCAGAAGCGTGGTCTTGAAATCAGTGCCCGCTTGCAGTTTCTGTTTTAAAAACATGGCTTCGGTTTCCCGTTTTAGTTGACTTTAGGAAACAGCAGCGGAATACATTCAACATCTTGATCATTAGCACTTCAGCTTCAGCCAACAGTCACCTCAGCAAGTCTTATCTCTGTTTCAAGGGCGAACATTCAAGGAGGAACATTTCAAAAGAGTCCGAATTTAAACTAAAAATACTGAAACTGCAGTCAGGGATGGACATCAGAGTTAAAATTTGTGCTTGACACTGACTTATTTAACGTTTGAAACGACGTTAATAAACTTCAAAGACGTTTCGACCGAACAACTTTGGAATTTGAGAGTCCGAATTTGTCTTTGCAAAGCGTGAAGCGTCGTCATGGACAAGCGAAAAGATTTCACACTTTGTGTTTTAATACGAATTCCCCGTATTGTATTTTGCGTTGTGTAGGCACTTTGTCCGCTTGCTGCTGGACGGGAAAGCGAATTTGTTTTTTATTACGTTCGGTCATTTACATCAGTCTTGAATCTTTTGCTGTTCTGCATGTAAGCTTATGTCATAGGGGAAAAATAAAAACTGATTTAAAGGATATGTTTAATTCTCGTTATATATACAATAAACAAATTACAGCATAGAAAGTGCATGCGACGTACGGATTTTTATTCACTCGTTGCAAAACTTTGCAAAACGAACGAGTGAGTTTTGCAAAGTTTTGCAAAGTTTTGGAACTCGTGAATAAAAATCCGTACGTCGCACTTTCTATGAATTAATCTATTTTATAGTCACACTTTCGGTTAGGCCATAGTCCGGAATAGATGTTCCCAATGCATAAATGCACTGTAACCTTTTACACGTTGAACATATCAACACCTGAATGTTTCTTCTTTCCAGGCGTGCAAGGAGTCCTGCTTGGCGTACAATCAACTTGAAAAGTGTGGGTGTATGGAATATAGATTCCCAGGAAGTTCCAAGCATGGCATCTGCGACGTGATAGACAAACCAACAAGTAAATGCCTTCGTCCAAGCAGCTTTTTAAAACCAATTTTTCTTATACCTTCAATATGTAGACGATATTACACGGCGAGGGAGGATGTGTATCTTATTTTCACGCGGTTGATATAGTGAGATCGCTATAAATTTAAAAAAGGTTCATATCTATAGCCATCGTGTAATTTTCGTTTTTTTTTTTTTACTTTTTTCTTTGTTAATTCATTATATAGACAAACTGACTGTTTGTACAAAGAACATTGACAAAGCGAGCTGAGAAATGACGTTATCGATATCCTCTCAAGTGATATACATCCATTTTTTATATCCCCTCTAGGGATATTTTCAAAATCCGCCCCAGTCACGGCTGTGGACTGTACAGTCTCATATGAATTGTACGATCGGTGTATAGTCTGGTAAATACTCGTATCTGTATAATGCTTCAGCGTATGCTTTAATCTCATCTAAACGTTTAATTTTTTTTCTTTTTTTTCTTTTGGAAAGTCAAATGTCTCAGCAACGTGCAGAAGATGTTCAAAGGAAACAAGTTGAATTGCACTGATTCTTGTCCACCACCCTGCAGGTAACAGGAAGCTTAAGAAATGACGACGGAGGCACTGACGACAACGCCTAGCAAAAAATGAATTTAATTTAACAGAATACACTAAAGGTGTAATGGCAGTCACAGTCGTGTATTGCATATGATAATATTACATTGAATAAAACTGTTTGAAATTTTTTTTCCGTATTCCCTCATCAAGTGTATTTGTAAAGTGCAAAAAGGACGGGTTAATGAACTAAAGCTTAATTAAATCTTTTTGAAATATTTATTTAGAGAGGAAGGTTTCAAGATAAGTACTTCTTTCTCCATCTGGCCATCAGAGAAATACGAGGTTAGTGGAGTTAGTTTTTATGAAATCTTTCCAGCGACAGTTGGGATAACAGTGACTACCAAATAAGGAGTCACTGAACGTTACTTAGCTCTTATTAACCGAACAGAGAATCTTGACCGAGGTCGTGTGTATATAGGCCGAAGACAGTGAGGTCTGTACATACCACCGGAGTACTGGCTGACATGTTCCTTGCGAACGGCGATGAGCTGAAATTAATCCTACCAAAGTTTGGACGTCCTCTTCCCTTTTTTCATCAGGCTTTTTGGCCGTCCATAAATAAATATTTTTAGGAGAAAATAGCCAATATTCTTGTATTTTAGTCTGCAAAATTTTCACCGCAAAACATTAAGGGTCTAGATGGGAAAATCTAGACAGGTTTCAATATCGATCTCAGCCAATCAAATTTGTAAATTCGATAGTTCCCAGGCCTTGTGAGCCATATAAAAAGCCATATAAAAAGGCAATCCAATTGATATTTGCCTACCTAAAGTGTTAGAAGAAAAACAGAGCTAACATCTTGCAACGTACAAATACAGCATATTACGTATCATTTATATTCAAAGATTATTTGCTCGCATAACCTATGCCTTTGTCAAGCTATATTTTTAATCACCATTCAATTCTGCAGTGGAGTACATAAAAGAACTGGTACATTTTCCTAAATGAACAATGGAAATAAAGTTCTTGCAAACGTGGCTACAAAACGTGTTTCAAATGTTCGAAATGCGACATTAGTGCATAGATATGTTCTAACAGAGTTTTTACTTCGAGTGGTCTGTTTCTCAACTGAGTGACGAAAAGTAAATGGTATGAATTACTACATCATGTGATTGGCTTTAAAAAAACTCTCCCAATTTTTCATCCAATCAAAATTAAACCAGAGCAAATCGTGGCCCGCTCACATACGTTTTCCTGCGCTTAAAGGGGAACTGTGGTCACGCTGTATGGCAACTTTATAAAAAGCTAGCAGGTGTCTTCGGATCAATTGAATTCCAAAACTAATGATCTTGTTTTGTTATTGAAGACTATTTGAAGATACTGAAACTGTTTCCTGTCGCCTGTCGCAACGGATGGCGTGGATGGAGATGGATTGAAACTTGAAAAAATTGGCCAAGTTTTTTGAGTTTTGATGCTACGTGTTTCAAAAATCCTCAAGGAATTTATTATGGTTAGCCCTCTCTGATAAAATTCATTTGATATCTTCGACGTAGCTTTACAGAAGCATTTTGTTTATGATTACAGCCTCAAAGTAATGATTTTAGCACAGAATTGACCTAAAAATCGGCTCCATTAATGACGTCAGCTATATGTGGTAACTTCAAGTTTTGATTGGTTCATTGGATCGTCTGTGTCCTTTGTGATTGGCTAGAATGATTACATAGGTTCTGGTTATTAAAACATGTTCAATAGACCCTTCTCCAAAATGGCGGCCGAAAATTCAAATTAGTCAAAATTAAACGTACAGACGTTTGTATGACTGGGGGTATAGTGCATACCCCCAGTCATAAAAACCTCTGTAAATATCTCAATATTTAACCTACATTTTCTCAGCTGATATTACACTTGAAATGCTGAAACTCTGCAAGGGTACTAAAGTAAAGGTGTTCTTTCTAGTGCTAGTATACGTTTTTAATTTTAGCTAATTTTCACTTGCTTGAATTTTCGGCCGCCATTTTGGAGAAGGGTCTATTGAGTAGTAGTTTGTCCTTATCTATTCTACTCAGACCCTAACTTAATATCTCATTCTTGTTTTTTAGTCAATCTACCAGTCTGAAATAGAAAAGAACAACAAATTTTTGTACACCAAAGATGGATCTCACAGGTAAATGACATTTTGATATTACCAGTTTCACTTAGGATAGAACAGTTTACATTTCAAAGTTATTTGAAGTAAAGAAAATTTCCGAATTTAGAAAACCATTACGTATACTGATTTGCCACCTCATATTGCTTATGGTCGAGACTGATGAGGGTTTCAATTCTCCCTTACCACTCAGGTCTATTAAGGTGGCTGGAAACAATTTCCAGGACTTTTCCGACAGCTATACTTTGACAGATTAATTCTACGCTGTATATTAAGCAATATAATATTTATGGCATGATAGACTACATTATAATAGATTAGCAACAGCGCAGCCTGTGTAAACCTGTTTTCAAAGTGGATATAACTCAAAACAAGCTCGGTGATCCTCATTTTTTATAGAATAGTGGTAAGAATTAAGATGCAGAAGTTTAAAAAATCCAACTGATGGAGTTCCGATTCGATTTAAACTTTAGAAAGTTTTAAATTCGGCATTTGATCCGGCGAACATTGAAAATCTAGTCTTGCATTTGTCTTTTATTCCTCAGGAAAAATGTTTGCAAGTTGCAAGTTTTCTACGAAGAGCTTAACACAGAAGTGATAGCGGAACAGCGATCTTATGAGGTTTGATGCAATACTATTCACATTAGGTTACTCGATATTATGAATATGGTATCAGGAGCCTGGTTTCTGGTTTCATTCTTCGATTAAGAGAACTTGGGACTTTGTGCCATTGTTTCGTTAAAGTGAAACAAGCCATCTGAAACCAGGTTCAGATCTAGATTGCATTCCCAACGATCCATTTGCTTAAGCGAATAGTTAAGATGGCGATCTAAGTTTGGCCTGGTGTATAGCACTGATAACTTAGCAATGTCATGATGAATGACGTCTGATAGAATTTGCTGGTACTTCACAAATTGAACTTTCTCTTATGCCTGTTCTTTGTATAATGTAGTACAACTTTTTCCTCCTCACAGCCTCCCCACCACCTCCCCGATATGACTACCACCTCCGTCAGCCCCATGTCGACACGGCCATTACTAGGTACTAGGAAAGCTGCCATGGCAGCTTTCCTAGTACCTAGTAATGGCCGTGTCGACATGGGGCTGACGGAGGTGGTAGTCATATCGGGGAGGTGGTGGGGAGGCTGTGAGGAGGAAAAAGTTGTACTACATTATACAAAGAACAGGCATAAGAGAAAGTTCAATTTGTGAAGTACCAGCAAATTCTATCAGACGTCATTCATCATGACATTGCTAAGTTATCAGTGCTATACACCAGGCCAAACTTAGATCGCCATCTTAACTATTCGCTTAAGCAAATGGATCGTTGGGAATGCAATCTAGATCTGAACCTGGTTTCAGATGGCTTGTTTCACTTTAACGAAACAATGGCACAAAGTCCCAAGTTCTCTTAATCGAAGAATGAAACCAGAAACCAGGCTCCTGATACCATATTCATAATATCGAGTAACCTAATGTGAATAGTATTGCATCAAACCTCATAAGATCGCTGTTCCGCTATCACTTCTGTGTTAAGCTCTTCGTAGAAAACTTGCAACTTGCAAACATTTTTCCTGAGGAATAAAAGACAAATGCAAGACTAGATTTTCAATGTTCGCCGGATCAAATGCCGAATTTAAAACTTTCTAAAGTTTAAATCGAATCGGAACTCCATCAGTTGGATTTTTTAAACTTCTGCATCTTAATTCTTACCACTATTCTATAAAAAATGAGGATCACCGAGCTTGTTTTGAGTTATATCCACTTTGAAAACAGGTTTACACAGGCTGCGCTGTTGCTAATCTATTATAATGTAGTCTATCATGCCATAAATATTATATTGCTTAATATACAGCGTAGAATTAATCTGTCAAAGTATAGCTGTCGGAAAAGTCCTGGAAATTGTTTCCAGCCACCTTAATAGACCTGAGTGGTAAGGGAGAATTGAAACCCTCATCAGTCTCGACCATAAGCAATATGAGGTGGCAAATCAGTATACGTAATGGTTTTCTAAATTCGGAAATTTTCTTTACTTCAAATAACTTTGAAATGTAAACTGTTCTATCCTAAGTGAAACTGGTAATATCAAAATGTCATTTACCTGTGAGATCCATCTTTGGTGTACAAAAATTTGTTGTTCTTTTCTATTTCAGACTGGTAGATTGACTAAAAAACAAGAATGAGATATTAAGTTAGGGTCTGAGTAGAATAGATAAGGACAAACTACTACTCAATAGACCCTTCTCCAAAATGGCGGCCGAAAATTCAAGCAAGTGAAAATTAGCTAAAATTAAAAACGTATACTAGCACTAGAAAGAACACCTTTACTTTAGTACCCTTGCAGAGTTTCAGCATTTCAAGTGTAATATCAGCTGAGAAAATGTAGGTTAAATATTGAGATATTTACAGAGGTTTTTATGACTGGGGTATGCACTATACCCCCAGTCATACAAACGTCTGTACGTTTAATTTTGACTAATTTGAATTTTCGGCCGCCATTTTGGAGAAGGGTCT
>JAHPZR010040675.1:0-15423 GCA_019787425.1 Platygyra sinensis | reverse complement strand
AGAGACAATAACAGTTTCTTCACACAAACATATAAAGGTAAGGCTGGCCACAGGAGGCTGGCTGTGAAATCTACGCCCCAAAAAAGCGCGCGTATGTGCGAATTTACCGCCATTTTTCCCGGGAGAAAATTTGATCGACAAAAAATGAAAAAAAAAATCACTTCACAAAACACAGAAATACTGTGGATCTTAATTCATATCTACAGAGCAAAAAGATAAGTGTAGATGGCACAGATTATATAATAAAGACTGCAGCAACTAGATGGTGGAAAGTGTTGGCCAACATCATCACTGGCGGTATTTACTTTCTTGATCAAAACTTAAAGTAAACCTTTATTTTTACTCGAATGTTGAAAGAGTTCTTGAATGACAAAAACGAAAACTTTAGCTGGATTAACGACAACAGAAGTGTTCACGCTTGAATTGTTTTTAGTAATATTACAAACAATTCAAGCGTTAAAGCATGTAGCCTCCTACGCAGACATTCTTTGGGCTCGTCACGCAATCTTCCTCCCCCACGACATAAAACACATCCAGGTTCTATAAATTTGATCTCACAATAATTTCGTGGGGGAGGAAGATTGCGTGACGAGCCCAAAGAATGTCTGCGTAGGAGGCTATAAAGCATGCGAATTGAATGAGAAATATAATAAGCTTGAATATTGTTTCGTATCGATGAAAACTGTGTTATTTTACAAGACATAAAACACATCCAGGTTCTAATTTGATCTCCCAATAATTATACATTAAAAATTTGTATATACGTTTTGATAGGATTAGGTTAGTTTATTTTTAAACACACGACCCCACAAGCTATACTGCTTTAAATATATCGTGTATAAATAAAGATTATGTATGTATGTATGTATGTATGTATGTATGTATATCTTTACAATTACGAAGTAGCTTTCCATTGCAGTATTTATCATTTACGTTTATGGCACAATTTAAATACGGCAAATGTTCACACTATTATGCCACTTGGCAGTTTTGCTGCGCTTTGGATGGAAGTGTTTTTGCTTCCGCTGTTACAAGATGTACTTCTCAAAATTAATACACTGTAGATCCGGTCACTGTTGGCCTTCCAAATTTCCAATCAATTTCAAAGCTTTTACACTTTCTCGTTTTTTTTTGATTGCGTGCATTGTCTCACGTTCACAGGTAAAATTGTCACGTCCTAATGTTCACTCAAGTGGAACGAAGTTCGTCGCATACGAAATTAGTAAATTCATTCTTTCTCGTGATGCCTCGTTGGGCTCTTGGAATTTAACGGTTGAAACTTTATTCTATTTTTGTCTCAGTTTCAGTTGATTAAAATGGCAAATGAAGTTAAATTTAACAAGTGAATTCATAACGCTCACAGCATTTTTTTAGGGGTCCGGGTTTTTATCACATTGATTTTAGTCGCCGGGTTGGTGACTTCCGCTTCAAGTTAGTCGCCAGTTTCAAAATTCTAGTCGCCATGGCGACTAAAATGGTCGCAACTTGGAGGGTTGTTAATGTAAAATTACTTGCAGATCTCAGCAGAAGATCCTGCATGCACCTTTTACATTGTTAAACCCTTACTGTATCTGGCAGTTCACAGTTTTATTGTCTCAAGGCCTCTAAGGGTGAGATTAAATGCAGACAAGTGACTGTCCTAAATAAATTTACAGAACCATTGGAGATCGTTAAGGAGCTTTTAATAAAAATTAAAGGAACTGTGAGGATCTTCAAGGGTGGCAGGAATAGACAAAGATCTTTGTAAGACCCTCAAGGATCCTACTGGGTTTTGAAGATCTTAGCAGGAATAAACAGGGATCTTGTTCTGATCCTCAAGGATCTGTAAAGATCGATCTTGGCAAGAAGTTTGAGGATCTTGGCAAGAATATTGGGGATCTTGAAAGATCTTTGAGGAGAATTATAAGGATCCTTGAAGATCTTGATAGGAATAGATAAAGATCTTTGAAAGACCTTCAAGGATCCCTCAAGAACCTTGAAGATCATGGCAGGATCTTTTTAGGATCCGTGAAGATCCTTGAGGATCTTGGCAAGAAGATTGAGGATACTTGAGGATCTTGGCAAAAATATTGGGGATCTTGAAAGATCTTTGAGGATACTGACAAGAAATTACAAGGATCCTTGAAGATCTGTGTAGGACTTTGGCTTTCTCTTTAAGGATCCTTGAGGATCTTGATAGGAATAGATAAAGATCTTTGAAAGACCTTCAAGGATCCTTCAAGAACCTTGAAGATCTTGGAAGGATCTTTTTAGGATCCTTGAAGATCCTTGAGGATCTTGGCAAGAAGTTTGAGGATCCTTGAAGATCTTTGGCAAGAATATTGAAGATCTTTGAGGATCTTTGAGGATCTTTGAGGATCTTTGCAAAGATCCTTGAGGATCTTGCTGAAGATCCGCAGTAAGATCTTGAAAGATCCTCATGGAGATCTTCAAGGATCTTTGAGGATCTTAAAAAGATTTTCACCAGGGTTAGTAACCAGGTATCAAATCAGACGAGGAAAACTGAACACCAGAAGTCCCAAACTAGAACCCAGGCCCATCAAAGACACATGGAACACCTGGAGGTTTAATATTGTTTACAAACGGAAAGGTGTATTTTTCGTTACTGTTTTGGGTGAAAAACTTCTAAATAATTAAGACGAAATCCGATAGAAGATGGAGCAATTTAAGTTTTTAGTGGACAAAAATCTGTACCAGAGTAATTTAAATATTTTACAGTCATTTTTACATTTTTTAAAGCTAAATACATAAATAATTGCCTGAAATAACACTGAAAAATAATTTCCTACGGGAACGAGAGAAAATAAATTTCAAAGTTCAGTGATTTTGTGGAAACACAGGCAAAATTCCATCATCAGTTTCATTTCACCAAAACTTTTAAGCGTTTCATACGAAGTACAACATTCGTTTTCGACGTTTGGTGTTGCTAGAAATGAATTGTTTTGAGAAGATAATTAGAAGAGCACTACAGAAGTTTGCAATACAATGTAAATAATCTTGGTACAAGATTTTTGTCCACTTGTTACTCCAAACGTCTGGCGGATTCCGTCTTAATCTCTTTGCTATTTTTGGTTCAGAGGATGGTAAACAGTTGCTTTCTCCCTATGTGGAGCAATTTTCTAGTTTTATGCAGAAAAATTCCCCAAGGATGCGGAGGATATGGAAGTAGATGAATTATGCGGATCCATACCACCACATTCTGTCAAATGCTCTGTCATCATATTCCTTATGTTAGAATCTACCCGAGATGTGACTATTTGCATATCTAGCTCCTGGCACTGTCTACTGTAAAAAAAATCAAGAGCCTGAAATTTGCATACTAATATTTCACATGTGCAGCTTTTTCAATGTTGCTCTTTTGATTGGAAAAGTACACACAGAACAACATCTGTTGTTAGCAACTTCAAGACAATTGCTTTTTCTCATCACATATATACAGCCAAATTCATTGCGTTGATAGACCACATCTGAGGACGAGATGTGCACGAAAGAAAAAACTACCACGTAAGTCACAGAGTTTGAATTATGCATCACTCTCACAATACAAAAATATCATTGGCCTAGGCTAGAAACTACACCCATATCTCACTCTGCAAAGTAGATAGCTTTGAAGCTGAAGATTGTATTGTTCTTGGGATTCTGCCAACAGGCTACAGAAAGAGTAATATTTTACAGTGTTTTGGCAAAGCTGCTTGCCTCAAACCCAAATGGGAACATGTTGGTGATGGCACCGCTCAACTACTCCAGGTCACCAACTTCGTTGGGGAATAATTTCAAAAATATGAATTCAATGAATTTAGCCTTTTTGATGTCCACGTTTCATTTAAAGCTTTCCACAACCAGCAAACATGCCACTGCAGCTGGATAATCTTCTATGTCACATACATGATGTAAATTCTTGCTTGAAACTCTGGCATTTGAAACTTTTGCAATAACGTTTCAAGTTACATGTAGACAGAAGGCTGATTTAGGTCTTTGGATCAATGGATTTGGCCTTAAAAAATGCACTGATTGTGGATTTGTGCGTAAATCAAGAAGATTCGCGGATTTTGAAAATGCAGTGGATCGTGGATCATCTGTGGATTGTGCCTGTCTTATGTTTGGACCTTGGCTCCTAAACGAATTTTGGATCACAGATCTTTCTTCAGCCTTCATCGATATGTTAATCCAAATTTTGTTCATCCAAATTTTTCTTTTTATCAAGAGAAGTTCATTTAAACTCAGGTGTGAGACTGTAATTGGAATTATAATTACTATTTTCCTGTCATCATGCATGTTCACTTCTTTACTATTTGGGCAAAATTAACAGTGGCATTCATATGTACCAGTTTACCTTTGAAACTTTACACTTCCATTTTCAAATGAAGTTGTGGTTTCAGATTTGAACAAAAATTTTAGCGGATTGTTGGATTTGGCAAAAGAAAGGTGCAGATCAGTGAACTTGCATACCGCTATTCACGCACTTCTTCAAACTTACAGATAGAATAAAAATTTGTCACAAAATGACTCCTTTGCCATCTTCTTTTTGAAACTACTTTGACTAACAATTTCACACAATGAATACAAGATATAGTACTCGAGGCATGATTTTGGCTCTTAAGTTGAAGAGAAGCTTAGAGCAATTTTACTCAAACATCTCCACCATTTTAGAGATGATAATCAGAGGATGTGAAAGGTCCAACTCTGTGGTTTAGGTGGTACTCTTTCCTTTGGCCTGTCTCTCACCCCCAGGATCTTGCACAGCTTACCGACTGAGTGAAAGAGGGGCTACTCGAAATCCATTAAATTGAACATAAACAAAAAATATACTCTTCGATCTAATCAATTCTTTCAATATTTTTTATGTACAACATATGGCTCTCAAAAAACATAGCATGATATTCACTTTGAATTTCATGGCATGATTATTTTAACATTATACCATTTCCACATTTAAAGTAACTTTTTTTGAACAAAAGTGAGCATTAGATGAAATTTTGAATTCAAACCCTGGCCCATGACAGTGAAATGAATGTCACGTTTCCCGCTTAAATTCTCAAGCCCCCTTTTCTCATGAAGGGTCACATTTAACTAAAATAAAACACTATTGCTCAGCTAACATCCTTTGTTTTCTGGGGTTTTTTTTTATCAGCTGGAAACATGAAATTCTCAAAAAAGCATTGCAAAATGGAATAAGATGGTCTTCGAGTGGTAATTCCCTTATGTCTTCTCAACACATTTAATAAGAAGTTTCTTCTAGACAACAAAACTTAATAGCTAGAGTTAAATAATCTGGAATTTGTTAACAATGGCTTTTTCACAACCAATACATCTTATTTAAAAATGACTGTGATTTAAATACTATTTTGTTCACTTCCAAATTAGCCTTAATGTTCCTCATTCTTAAACTTGAAATTCAAAAGAATATTTTCCCTTAACAAGATAAGGGCTTATTTTCAACTAACCAAAGTATACTAAAATGGTGGCCAATTTGGAATAACGTGTATAGATATATCAAGCGAAACTTACACACTACAGGGCAGTCTTGATGACACAGCCTTTTACCATTACCATATCATTTCCCACAGATGAGTTTCATGATTTTCTAAATGTCTCATCTTCACTCTTCCTTTTGCATTGCTTCCTTGACTTGTTTCATAAGCCTCCCATGCATATAGATTCACATCTTCCACTTGAACTCCCTGTATCAACCTCCAAGTACTTTGCCCTGTACCTTTGTCATCGGCCTGATAAGCAAGAAAAACTTTAAACCAAAAATTTATTGACTTTACAATTGATCCTACACATCATTTGAAATGGTTTTTTTGCAAGCTGTGTCATGCATCATTAGTTTCATTCACATGATTCAAAAAAGTAATCACATGATGATAACCATCTCTTGAAACAGATAGCCAAAGTTAACAGCACAGCAGTTGTAAATTCCTCAAAAGTTCCAAGTTCAAGACAAATTAATTTTATCCATGCACTAGATTTTGCATCTGTTAAACTCTTCTCTATAACAAATTTTGGATTACATCATTACAAAATACGAACTTCAACAAACTTGGAAACAAACTATGAAGCAACAGAGATTCACTCATCACACTATCATGAATTGGTCATCACATAGTCACTTTTTGTGAATCATGTGAGTGAAACCAATGTCGTTTGAAAAGGCCTGAAAAAACAATTTCAAAGAATATCTGGGATCAATAGTATCTTTAATACTCAATACACTATTTTGAAACTACCATTCCCATCAAAATACGAGCCCTCTTGTGTTAGAAACAATATTTTACAGTGAAGTTAAATGGTTTCATAGATTTCAGGACTACAACTGAAAGTTATTGAGTTTTGTTGGTTAAAAAAAAGAGATCAAATCATATTTTATTTTCTTTCTAATAAACTTTAGGCTTTGATTGTTCAAAAACTAGATACCACAATACTTGCCACTGGATAAATGTAAACAAACTATGAACACTATTCACTAGATAATACTTTATCCAATGGATAATGTTATTCAGCTTTTGAAGAAACTGCACCAAGATTACCAGAGTTACAGTGGTAGTTGTTATTGTTGTTGTTTAAAAAAAGAGACCTGACTAATATGTTACTATTTTTAAGTGTCTATAAAAAAAATTCTTGTTTTTGCTCAATGGAATTTATACAAGATCATCATATAGAAATCAAAAATAAAATATTGTTGTCCCTTCAACACATTTTAGTCAACTGAATAGAAGAAATTCCACTTCCACCTAGGCCAAAATGCATGTGAAACAGAGACATGAATTTCAAGTCACCATGTCACAGATGTCAAAAAAAAATGCACAACTCAATTTTTTTTTAAAAAACCAAACAAATAGAAATAAAAAAAGTAAGAGAATTATATGTCTAGGAATGAAACAATCAAGTAACAATTCCAACTTTAGTTGAAAATATTTGCAAAAGACGTCTAGACTACATTCTTACTTTCATGTCACATTTATAACCCGACCAGAAGTGAAATTTCATATTTTCAGATGACTAAAATACAGTAAAAAAAATTAAAACAATATAACATTTTTTCTATATCATGATCCCACATAGATTCAATCAAGCAAATTTAAAAAATATCCGTCACACCCATTTTAAAATTTGTGTTATTTGACTGCATAATTTCAATCCCTTCAAATGGTATCTAAGCACACTGGGGTCAATATATTATGTTATTAAATCAGACATAAAGATTTTAACCTAAGTAAATTACCATACTGCTATTTGTTGAACTACACCAACTTGCACACAAAACTTAAGAGGTAGGCAGATTGATGTCACTAATCCATCAAGTGTTCAAAGTGATTTACTCCCAACCATTCTGTTTTACAAAATATTCCATATATACCTAACTTGATCACACAAAATACATAATATTATGTGCACTGCTTGTACATTCTGACACATGTCCTATGTCACTTTCACTGATTTGAAAATAAGACTAGCAAGTTGCAGTATGTAAACATTAGGTGGGTTCATACTAGCTTAGTAAGTAGACCCTAAGTATGCAGAGAACTCAAGTATACTTCAGAACACGTATGTTTACTTACTCAGATGAGCATTTATATTTCAATTTCTAAGTACACTTTAAGAAACAGAGACATCAATTGATTTCCACGCCAACATTGTAGCCATGTGTGTGAGTGCACCAAACATTTTAGTTTCTATCTTACATCATGCAACCTCAAAAGGTGAAAATTGCTTTCCTTGTTCTGTTAATATTTTTTTACGGCATCAACAGTGGGCTGGGAACGATGTACAAAGATACTTGCATGACTACATCGTCCGAAAGTTGGTTAAAGAAAACAATAAATTTAGCCAGAATGTTTAATGAATGGTAGAATCCCTGAATCTCGAGCATTCAAGGAAAGTGAAACGTTGTGTGAAATAGTGGAAGATCAAGATCCAAACTTATTTACAGTGTAGGCTGTGGTTTCAACCCTGAGTCCTGTCAGAGTAGATGTCAATTCCCTCTGCTGAAGCTGCTGACAAAAGTTTACGTGTTTGAACACCTGATTAATTTACTGCAATGGTCACAATCAGATAGTCCTGTTCTACTTCTATGACATTTCTTTGATGTAGTCACTAAAAATGTAAGATTTGGAACTCAACTGAATCTGATTGAATAATAGGATCTTAAATATATTGTGTTGACTAACAGGGGGCCAATGAAGCTGGATCAACAGAGGGGTTGCATGGTCATATTCGTTTGCAAAGAATCAAATGGGCAGCACAGTTCAGAACAGCTTGAAGTTTTGCAATGAAATATTTAGAAAGTCCCTACAGGTGCATTCCTACAGGTGACAGACACATGGACCAATATCTTTGTATTCCCCATGTTCAGATACTTCCGTATACGAGATATAGTGTGTAAAGGAGGCTTTACATATGCTAGACACTTGACCCTCAAATTTCACATGACAATCAAAAGCCACACCGACATTTCCAACCGAAACAGAGTGGCTGATCTTGTTACGATATGTAAATTTCTGTACCTGTCAGAGGACTTTCTCCCATACGTATAAATTATGTGTTTTGAATCACGTGTTCTTTTACTGTTAGCCGTATGAAATAAAGCTTCAAAACATGGTGTCAGGATAAAAATATGCCGCATAATTGCAAGATCTCAGGCGAAGAGAGCTACGGCGACTAATATGGCTAGTACAGCGTCTGTTGGAAGTGCACAAATGCAGCAGTCCTCCTTGCCAAGTGGTATACCAATGCCGAAACCGTTAATTCTTGACAACGTTGCCGCTAACTAGAAGAGGTTTAAAAGAGCCTGAGATAATAACGCCGTGGTTGTAAGGCTCCAGCGTTTCGATGAAGAATACAAGACTGCAACTTTTCTTTCTGCAATCGGTGAAGAAGTACTTGAAATTTACGAAGGTATGACATTCAACCCCCCAAAGTTCGAAAGTACTCGACTCTGTTGTTCAAAAATTTGAATATTGTATTGGCGAAACCAATGAGATGTTCGAGCGGTATTTATTTAACTCCAGATCGCAGAAAGAGGATGAAAGTATCGATCACTATGTATCGGCACTTAGAACACTTGCGAAATCGTGTAATTTTTGTCAGTGTTTACATGATTCACTTATATGTGATAGAATTGTGTTTGGTGTCAAAGAGCCTGCCTGCGAAAGAAGCTGTTGCAAGAAAGACAACTTACTCTAGAAAAAGCAATTGACATCTGCAAAAGTGGAGAAACAACTGCACAGCATTTAAAGGATCTTGCCACAGCTACGGATTCAAGTGAAGTACACGCTTTGAAACATGGCGATGACAGAAAACCAAAATTACCAAAAGACCCAAGAGATTCAAAGAATGTCAAAAGATGCCAATATTGTGGAGGAAATCACGAGCTCAAGAGGGAAAAATGTGGGGCGTATGGAAAGACTTGCGGAAAGTGTGGAAAGAGTAATCACTTTGCAAGAGTCTGTAAGCAGCGTGGACGAAGAAAAAAAAACGTGTCAATAGCCTCAGTTTCTTCCAGTGATACTTGTGAATCACTGTTTACAGTTCAGTTACCTCCCGAAGTTGACTCGGTGCACACGATACAGGGCAATATCCCATCAAAGATTACTGTGACTATGAAATTAAAGGGTTGTCCCGAAATTAATTTCCAAATCGACACCGGAGCAACGTGTGATCTACTCAAACTAAGCTCCATTCAAAGGAACGAAGTATGCAAATAAGATCAACCCAACAAATCAAGTCCTCAAAGATGTACAATGTCTCTACACTCAGGCCATTTGGAAAGTGCAAAGTCCAACTGCGTGAATTCCAGGGAGTCAAGTGGAAGATGTGAATCTATATGCATGGGAGGCTTATGAAACAAGTCAAGGAAGCAATGCAAAAGGAAGAGTGAAGATGAGACATTTAGAAAATCATGAAACTCATCTGTGGGAAATGATATGGTAATGGTAAAAGGCTGTGTCATCAAGACTGCCCTGTAGTGTGTAAGTTTCGCTTGATATATCTATACACGTTATTCCAAATTGGCCACCATTTTAGTATACTTTGGTTAGTTGAAAATAAGCCCTTATCTTGTTAAGGGAAAATATTCTTTTGAATTTCAAGTTTAAGAATGAGGAACATTAAGGCTAATTTGGAAGTGAACAAAATAGTATTTAAATCACAGTCATTTTTAAATAAGATGTATTGGTTGTGAAAAAGCCATTGTTAACAAATTCCAGATTATTTAACTCTAGCTATTAAGTTTTGTTGTCTAGAAGAAACTTCTTATTAAATGTGTTGAGAAGACATAAGGGAATTACCACTCGAAGACCATCTTATTCCATTTTGCAATGCTTTTTTGAGAATTTCATGTTTCCAGCTGATAAAAAAAAACCCAGAAAACAAAGGATGTTAGCTGAGCAATAGTGTTTTATTTTAGTTAAATGTGACCCTTCATGAGAAAAGGGGGCTTGAGAATTTAAGCGGGAAACGTGACATTCATTTCACTGTCATGGGCCAGGGTTTGAATTCAAAATTTCATCTAATGCTCACTTTTGTTCAAAAAAAGTTACTTTAAATGTGGAAATGGTATAATGTTAAAATAATCATGCCATGAAATTCAAAGTGAATATCATGCTATGTTTTTTGAGAGCCATATGTTGTACATAAAAAATATTGAAAGAATTGATTAGATCGAAGAGTATATTTTTTGTTTATGTTCAATTTAATGGATTTCGAGTAGCCCCTCTTTCACTCAGTCGGTAAGCTGTGCAAGATCCTGGGGTGAGAGACAGGCCAAAGGAAAGAGTACCACCTAAACCACAGAGTTGGACCTTTCACATCCTCTGATTATCATCTCTAAAATGGTGGAGATGTTTGAGTAAAATTGCTCTAAGCTTCTCTTCAACTTAAGAGCCAAAATCATGCCTCGAGTACTATATCTTTGTATTCATTGTGTGAAATTGTTAGTCAAAGTAGTTTCAAAAAGAAGATGGCAAAGGAGTCATTTTGTGACAAATTTTTATTCTATCTGTAAGTTTGAAGAAGTGCGTGAATAGCGGTATGCAAGTTCACTGATCTGCACCTTTCTTTTGCCAAATCCAACAATCCGCTAAAATTTTTGTTCAAATCTGAAACCACAACTTCATTTGAAAATGGAAGTGTAAAGTTTCAAAGGTAAACTGGTACATATGAATGCCACTGTTAATTTTGCCCAAATAGTAAAGAAGTGAACATGCATGATGACAGGAAAATAGTAATTATAATTCCAATTACAGTCTCACACCTGAGTTTAAATGAACTTCTCTTGATAAAAAGAAAAATTTGGATGAACAAAATTTGGATTAACATATCGATGAAGGCTGAAGAAAGATCTGTGATCCAAAATTCGTTTAGGAGCCAAGGTCCAAACATAAGACAGGCACAATCCACAGATGATCCACGATCCACTGCATTTTCAAAATCCGCGAATCTTCTTGATTTACGCACAAATCCACAATCAGTGCATTTTTTAAGGCCAAATCCATTGATCCAAAGACCTAAATCAGCCTTCTGTCTACATGTAACTTGAAACGTTATTGCAAAAGTTTCAAATGCCAGAGTTTCAAGCAAGAATTTACATCATGTATGTGACATAGAAGATTATCCAGCTGCAGTGGCATGTTTGCTGGTTGTGGAAAGCTTTAAATGAAACGTGGACATCAAAAAGGCTAAATTCATTGAATTCATATTTTTGAAATTATTCCCCAACGAAGTTGGTGACCTGGAGTAGTTGAGCGGTGCCATCACCAACATGTTCCCATTTGGGTTTGAGGCAAGCAGCTTTGCCAAAACACTGTAAAAATATTACTCTTTCTGTAGCCTGTTGGCAGAATCCCAAGAACAATACAATCTTCAGCTTCAAAGCTATCTACTTTGCAGAGTGAGATATGGGTGTAGTTTCTAGCCTAGGCCAATGATATTTTTGTATTGTGAGAGTGATGCATAATTCAAACTCTGTGACTTACGTGGTAGTTTTTTCTTTCGTGCACATCTCGTCCTCAGATGTGGTCTATCAACGCAATGAATTTGGCTGTATATATGTGATGAGAAAAAGCAATTGTCTTGAAGTTGCTAACAACAGATGTTGTTCTGTGTGTACTTTTCCAATCAAAAGAGCAACATTGAAAAAGCTGCACATGTGAAATATTAGTATGCAAATTTCAGGCTCTTGATTTTTTTTACAGTAGACAGTGCCAGGAGCTAGATATGCAAATAGTCACATCTCGGGTAGATTCTAACATAAGGAATATGATGACAGAGCATTTGACAGAATGTGGTGGTATGGATCCGCATAATTCATCTACTTCCATATCCTCCGCATCCTTGGGGAATTTTTCTGCATAAAACTAGAAAATTGCTCCACATAGGGAGAAAGCAACTGTTTACCATCCTCTGAACCAAAAATAGCAAAGAGATTAAGACGGAATCCGCCAGACGTTTGGAGTAACAAGTGGACAAAAATCTTGTACCAAGATTATTTACATTGTATTGCAAACTTCTGTAGTGCTCTTCTAATTATCTTCTCAAAACAATTCATTTCTAGCAACACCAAACGTCGAAAACGAATGTTGTACTTCGTATGAAACGCTTAAAAGTTTTGGTGAAATGAAACTGATGATGGAATTTTGCCTGTGTTTCCACAAAATCACTGAACTTTGAAATTTATTTTCTCTCGTTCCCGTAGGAAATTATTTTTCAGTGTTATTTCAGGCAATTATTTATGTATTTAGCTTTAAAAAATGTAAAAATGACTGTAAAATATTTAAATTACTCTGGTACAGATTTTTGTCCACTAAAAACTTAAATTGCTCCATCTTCTATCGGATTTCGTCTTAATTATTTAGAAGTTTTTCACCCAAAACAGTAACGAAAAATACACCTTTCCGTTTGTAAACAATATTAAACCTCCAGGTGTTCCATGTGTCTTTGATGGGCCTGGGTTCTAGTTTGGGACTTCTGGTGTTCAGTTTTCCTCGTCTGATTTGATACCTGGTTACTAACCCTGGTGAAAATCTTTTTAAGATCCTCAAAGATCCTTGAAGATCTCCATGAGGATCTTTCAAGATCTTACTGCGGATCTTCAGCAAGATCCTCAAGGATCTTTGCAAAGATCCTCAAAGATCCTCAAAGATCCTCAAAGATCTTCAATATTCTTGCCAAAGATCTTCAAGGATCCTCAAACTTCTTGCCAAGATCCTCAAGGATCTTCAAGGATCCTAAAAAGATCCTTCCAAGATCTTCAAGGTTCTTGAAGGATCCTTGAAGGTCTTTCAAAGATCTTTATCTATTCCTATCAAGATCCTCAAGGATCCTTAAAGAGAAAGCCAAAGTCCTACACAGATCTTCAAGGATCCTTGTAATTTCTTGTCAGTATCCTCAAAGATCTTTCAAGATCCCCAATATTTTTGCCAAGATCCTCAAGTATCCTCAATCTTCTTGCCAAGATCCTCAAGGATCTTCACGGATCCTAAAAAGATCCTGCCATGATCTTCAAGGTTCTTGAGGGATCCTTGAAGGTCTTTCAAAGATCTTTATCTATTCCTATCAAGATCTTCAAGGATCCTTATAATTCTCCTCAAAGATCTTTCAAGATCCCCAATATTCTTGCCAAGATCCTCAAACTTCTTGCCAAGATCGATCTTTACAGATCCTTGAGGATCAGAACAAGATCCCTGTTTATTCCTGCTAAGATCTTCAAAACCCAGTAGGATCCTTGAGGGTCTTACAAAGATCTTTGTCTATTCCTGCCACCCTTGAAGATCCTCACAGTTCCTTTAATTTTTATTAAAAGCTCCTTAACGATCTCCAATGGTTCTGTAAATTTATTTAGGACAGTCACTTGTCTGCATTTAATCTCACCCTTAGAGGCCTTGAGACAATAAAACTGTGAACTGCCAGATACAGTAAGGGTTTAACAATGTAAAAGGTGCATGCAGGATCTTCTGCTGAGATCTGCAAGTAATTTTACATTAACAACCCTCCAAGTTGCGACCATTTTAGTCGCCATGGCGACTAGAATTTTGAAACTGGCGACTAACTTGAAGCGGAAGTCACCAACCCGGCGACTAAAATCAATGTGATAAAAACCCGGACCCCTAAAAAAATGCTGTGAGCGTTATGAATTCACTTGTTAAATTTAACTTCATTTGCCATTTTAATCAACTGAAACTGAGACAAAAATAGAATAAAGTTTCAACCGTTAAATTCCAAGAGCCCAACGAGGCATCACGAGAAAGAATGAATTTACTAATTTCGTATGCGACGAACTTCGTTCCACTTGAGTGAACATTAGGACGTGACAATTTTACCTGTGAACGTGAGACAATGCACGCAATCAAAAAAAACGAGAAAGTGTAAAAGCTTTGAAATTGATTGGAAATTTGGAAGGCCAACAGTGACCGGATCTACAGTGTATTAATTTTGAGAAGTACATCTTGTAACAGCGGAAGCAAAAACACTTCCATCCAAAGCGCAGCAAAACTGCCAAGTGGCATAATAGTGTGAACATTTGCCGTATTTAAATTGTGCCATAAACGTAAATGATAAATACTGCAATGGAAAGCTACTTCGTAATTGTAAAGATATACATACATACATACATACATACATACATACATAATCTTTATTTATACACGATATATTTAAAGCAGTATAGCTTGTGGGGTCGTGTGTTTAAAAATAAACTAACCTAATCCTATCAAAACGTATATACAAATTTTTAATGTATAATTATTGGGAGATCA
Source organism: Platygyra sinensis (assembly GCA_019787425.1). Classification (NCBI taxonomy): domain Eukaryota; kingdom Metazoa; phylum Cnidaria; class Anthozoa; order Scleractinia; family Merulinidae; genus Platygyra; species Platygyra sinensis. The sequence goes on along the minus strand of JAHPZR010040675.1, from coordinate 670 downwards.
AATTAGAACCTGGATGTGTTTTATGTCTTGTAAAATAACACAGTTTTCATCGATACGAAACAATATTCAAGCTTATTATATTTCTCATTCAATTCGCATGCTTTATAGCCTCCTACGCAGACATTCTTTGGGCTCGTCACGCAATCTTCCTCCCCCACGAAATTATTGTGAGATCAAATTTATAGAACCTGGATGTGTTTTATGTCGTGGGGAGGAAGATTGCGTGACGAGCCCAAAGAATGTCTGCGTAGGAGGCTACATGCTTTAACGCTTGAATTGTTTGTAATATTACTAAAAACAATTCAAGCGTGAACACTTCTGTTGTCGTTAATCCAGCTAAAGTTTTCGTTTTTGTCATTCAAGAACTCTTTCAACATTCGAGTAAAAATAAAGGTTTACTTTAAGTTTTGATCAAGAAAGTAAATACCGCCAGTGATGATGTTGGCCAACACTTTCCACCATCTAGTTGCTGCAGTCTTTATTATATAATCTGTGCCATCTACACTTATCTTTTTGCTCTGTAGATATGAATTAAGATCCACAGTATTTCTGTGTTTTGTGAAGTGATTTTTTTTTTCATTTTTTGTCGATCAAATTTTCTCCCGGGAAAAATGGCGGTAAATTCGCACATACGCGCGCTTTTTTGGGGCGTAGATTTCACAGCCAGCCT
>JAHPZR010040674.1:0-26079 GCA_019787425.1 Platygyra sinensis | reverse complement strand
TTGGCCGACAGTTTCAGTTGAATTTGGACGCCTCAAATCCCAAATTTTTACGGACATTCGCTCGCCCCATTTTCACGACTTTTTGTCGGAAGATAGGATCAAAGGTAATCCAACCCAAAAGGCCCGAGACTAGTAAAAACTAACAAATGGGACGCGCAATTTCCATTCCGAAATTCCCTTTGGGAATTTTGGTCTACCTTTCAAAAATAGCCCGTTTTTCCGAGAATTTCCGTTTGAGGAGACAAAATAATTCTTTCTACATGCATTCCATTCCATTCCGAAATTTGTGAATTTTTGGGCAAATGGTAAACAATCAGTATGTCTATCTTTCACGTGAGAGGAAATTGCTGTCGCCACAGTTACAAAAAAAATTACCGTCCGTTTGGCACCAGTGGTGTTTTGAAAATCTGCAGCTTTCACATATCTGAAGATATGACCACAATTATCTCTCGTTATGGCTTAGTAAAAATTTGACAAGCGTTTGAAGTCAATCAACTGACTACTGCTCTGAATTTCGTTGCATGTGGCTATTGCTTCCGGAGCAAATCCGAACATGTCCGTTTTCTGCGAAACTAGCAAAAAACACACATGTTTGCCATACGATTACAGCATGCTTGCTATTCCTGACCGAAAGGAATGCCTGGGAAATATGCAGTGTCCACGGTATGCCACACAACCTACCTCTGTTTCCTGTGTTTTTTATAACTGTCGAGCCAGCCAATTCTACCGGCAAAATATTGCGCCGATTGCATTCTTTAGAAGTCAAAATTCGTCCAAATTGCCTTTTTAGTTTCTGTTCTCTATCCACAGAACGGCCAGAGGGACAACTTTACTCAGAAACCACCATGTTTCCATACGAATAGTTTTGGCGTTGCAATCACCGTCAAATTATCTCTCACCTCTGGTTTCTTTCAGAAGTTTGCACTTACTCACCTTCATAGCTTTATGATGCCAGCATGGGGGCTTCTGCAGCGGACAATGAGTCGAAAAACACTTATAGACCGTCACCTTACCAGATTTGAGCTAGCTAGTGTGCTCCCTTATCTAACAAGCAACAGCCAAATACTGACGTCACAATGAAATTTTGAGCCCTCGGGGTTAGATTTGCCATACGCGAACACGAAATTCTATGAGATTTCCTACGCCCAGAAAAGCCATAATAAAATTCACAGAAATTTGCCAATTAAAGGGTTAAGATAACTTTTGGAGAATCTTCGGAAATCTTCGGAAATTGCTCAGAAAAAATCGTCAAATAAATCGCCATTAGTATGTTTATATGATAAACAGAATAAAAATGGCTGCTTGTCAACATGGAATTTCCCCAGTGTTTACATGATATCTCGCTCGTTCGCTGCGCTGCGCTCACTCGTAAGATATCAAGTTCAACACTCGAACAGAAATTCCATATCTACGCGCACCCATGCTCGTACGTATTATCCTCTATATAGAGAACACATCAGTGATTAACATTTAAATATTATTATATTAAATCAAATATATTATTATTATATTAAACAAAAAAACAATAACTTAATGAAAAAAAATAGAAATAAATAAATAAACACTAAATAAATAAAGTGTCGATTCTGAGAAGATGATGTACTTCACTCGTCGCAATGTAGGATTCCGAACACACCAGTGCTTAATAATTAAATTTATAACATAAACACCTGTGAAATAGCAGGATTTCTCTTTTTACTAAAAAATCATATCTTCATCGCACGCAGTGAACATTTTTATCTTTCACATGTGAGGATTTGGTTTTGCCATAGTAACCAAAGTGATCACCATTGCTATGGTTACATAATCCCTGAAAAAGAACTTAGATATGTCGCTGTATGATCGAAACATTATCGGTGCCTCCACGGAAATCTTCGGTAATCTTCGGAAAATATCCGAAAATGTTCGGAAACGTTCGTCTTCCTTCGGAACAATTTTGGAAAATCTTCGGAAAGTGGTCGGAAATCTTCGGAAAATCGTCAAAAACGTCTTCAATAGTATGTTTATCTAATAAACAGAATATTACATGCCCGCTTGTGGATATGAATTTTATCTTCTCGTGTTAAACTCGACATCTCACTCGTTAGGCCCCCTCACTCGTGAGATATCGAGTTGAACACTAGAAGATAAAATTCATATCGGCAAGCGGTCATGTAATATCCTCTTTTTATTACATAAACACTAGTGAAATACCACGTGAGCTTTCGCGCGAAAACTTCATATCTTCACACATGATAATAACATGTTGTAATACACCAGTACTTGATATACCTTACGGAAGGTAGAGCAAAACAAATACCGAGAAAATAAATAAATTTCTTGACAAGTGAATAAAGACGGTGAATTTTGAGCACGGTTATAAATGTGAAAGATAAGTTAATCTACAGGACACGAGCATTGGACAAAGAAAAATCTGTCCCATGCTCGTGTCATGTAGATTAAGTCAATTTCCTCAAATAAATACCTAAATTGACCATTCCCCCAATGGGGCTTTTCAGGACCAATAAATCAAATGATAAAACAAATAATGCAAAAGAACATGGTTAAAAATATTAATTAGAGGGTAGCAGACCAGTTGGCAATTTACAACCATGACCGAGAAATTGAATTAGGGTCTACCGACAAACAACTCCAGCTTAGTGGTCAGAAGGGAAATTTGAAACTGCGACCTCGGGATTACAAGTCCGGCTCCCTAACTACTTAGCCACGCTGCCTCCTTAGATCAAATGCAAGGTATTTCCGTTCCTTTTGATTATCTGGTCACAGGCACATGCCTATTGTTTTCGTTTCTAGCAGGTTACTGCTGTGATTAAGACCATTTGAGATCGTTAGTATTCAGCCCTGATGAAAAACTCGAAAATAATTTTATACCAGATTTTACACTGACATTTCTTTCTTCAAAAGGCCACAATTTTAAGTGTTTGTGTTTCACCGCGTAGTGAAATTGCCAATTCAAAATTGTGCATAATTAAGAATTTTTAGAAAGAGAAGTATCAGTGATTTCAAGCGGCTCGTCTTGACCTTGAAAATAAACCACAGATGTATAATTGGCCTCAAAAGTCTAAATATCAAGACGCAATATTTTTCCATGTGGCTCTGTTTAGTGGACATTCCCTCTTAAGTGTCTTGGAGAGAAAATACTGGAATCAGAATATATTGTAATTACCAAGAAGAATTTTGTGTCACGGTGATTATTCTGTCAGTAACATAATAACTCGGAAATGTCAGTTTGATTTTGCGGGAGCTCCGGCAACTGTCAATCAACATTTTTTGACCAGAGTTGGGGAATTATTGCCCAGAGAGTTAATTTTGAACTTAAGAGATGGCGAGGAAGGGGGGGGGGGGGATGCTGATTAAAGGTGGGGCATTTATTTAAAGCTTTGGCCTATAGGGGGGCACTTCGTCGAAGGAGACGCTTATTTGAGGGGATGCGCTAATTCGAGGACTTACAATATCTAATTTTGTTTGAAGAGTAAGGAATCCAACGGCATCAGAACCATGAACCATGAAATCAATAAAACATTCTGGTGTCAATTATCATAGCTTTTGTAAGGACATTGGGAACCGGAAGTGTTTAGTGCTACAATAAAAACTAATCAGACTCCTCTTTTCTTCCAGGTTAAATGCCCTTTCAAAGGAATGTGTAGTCCTTTTTGGATTGCAGTGTGCTAGCTCTTGGACCCTGGAAATATCTTACTTCAGATAAGTCCTTTTCTTGATTCTCAAGTCGTTTACTATTAACGGACTCCGTCCAAGAGTGATCATAATTTAATCTCATCGTAACTCTGTTCTTTGTCAAGTATCCTGCAAAGAAAAAGTGATCAAATTCACTGAACTAACAACAATGAAATGAACGGCAATCAATTGGGGAAATTAATGTTTTGAGCTCGAGACTGAATTGAAAGGTTGAACAGCTCTTTTTATTTTTAAGGGACAACTTAAAACGGCCGTATATTCTCCGCAATGCAAAACTGAAGACCCATTTCCTGACATTTTGAATTCAAATTAAACAAAAAAAAACGTGGTAGTCAGGCACAAGTAATTGTTACAAAATTATTTTTAGATAAACATTGTGGAAAGCATAGATTTCTTGAGCACCATTCCAGATTATCCTTGGCTTAGCTTTGCGAACGACGATTTAAGGAAGTGATCCACTTATGCTTCAAACCGAAAGAACCATTTACAAATATTTACGAGAATAATTCCAGTTTACTAGGACATTGATGATTAGATAAGCAATGCTAGTAATGCTTTCCTTATGCCAGGCCGCAGATGAACTAAGGAGATTAATTTAGAGAGAGTTTCCCAAAATCAAATGTGATTTAAAATAGTATAGTCAGACCTTTAAGAGCGAACAGTGACTTGATTTAAAACGACTGATAGACCTCACGAGCCGAGACTTTATGGCGTAACAATTATAATCAGGCTTTACTAAACACAGTCATTGCTTAATCCTTTTGTTCGAGGCCTGCCCGAAATCTATAAAGACATGTACTTTTTCGTCTTTATAACTTATATGGGTACAGTGTTACACATGGAGGTGATGAAACGATAAAATGTTATCGATCAAGGCATATCAGTGTCATACATATCAGTGTCATGAAAATTTACATTGAGAACATAAAAAACAGAATTACTTTTTGAGGTGGCTTAAAATATTTCCGAGCGTGCTCTAGCTTGGATACTTGCATGTATCAGAGCACAAGCAAGCACAAGCCTGAAAGAAATATCATTTCCTAGATGTGGTGCTGTTTCACTAACATAGATTTCAAAGTGTGGTTTGAGTATTTTCCTGAAGAACACAACGGTTTCTTCCATGTTTCTTAAAGATTTTTGGCGGTATTCAAACCAAAAAAACGATTTGAATAATATTTCAGGCTAAATAATAATGTGACGCTAGCATTGCAGGGTAGCTGATATAATAAATTGAAGTAATTTCAACACATTTTTAAAACAAAGCAGCAAACGAAAATGGACCCTGAGAAAATAGATAAACAAGTACATAATTCACAAGGTCTCAGAACTACTGCTTGTACATATAAAAATGCCCTATTGAAATGGAAAATAGATAAAATATACTCGAAAACTTTAGAAAACTTTAAATTTGCTACGCGTAGAGTTTACCGCTTCCTTGTAATGTTGATTTCCGAAAAAAAAATTAATCTTTTCAATCTTTTGAATTTTAATCATATTCTTTTTCCTTTTATGAAGTTCTTGAAAATACAATAAATTTTAGAATTTCAAATGGTGAAGGTGAACTGGGATTGCCTCTTTCCACTTTCATCAAATTATAAACAATTATTGGATGAGGTTTTTGTGATATCCGGAATAAATACATCCTATTAGACGTTTTGTTGTGTAGTATCGCTGAGAATTTTTACGAGTTGCGCCGTATTTTGGGAGCCCGTAGGGCGAGTCAAAACACAAACAACGAGTAAAAATTCTCAGCGATACTACACAATAAAACTTCTAATAAGAGATTTATTATCCAACACGCCAAATTGGTAGGTTCGTGCGAGCGAATTTCGTGGATATTTATTTACAGGGAATGCGTAATAGAAGTATGCGAAGCCGAACAGAATTGGCGCGGGAAATCCAGCTAACTGATTGGTCAACGGCAGGAAGCCTGTCTAACCGGTCCTCTGGAGTACAAATACCGCGTGATATCTGTACTCGTCTTAAGCGTTATTTGTACTCTGCGAAGTGCAGTTAGATAATAAATATATCTTATTAGACGCTTTGTTGTGTCGTAACGCTGAGTATTTTTACGAGTTGTGCCGTATTTTGGCGAGCCCGTAGGGCGAGTCAAAATACAAACAACGAGTAAAAACGTCATGCATCGATCCACGCGCTCAATAATAAAATGGCCAATGAAAGGGCAGATGGCCATCGTTATAGTTGTGCTTGGATTTATCGATATTGGACGTTCGGGGACGCCAATTTTTCTTTTGATGGATCATTTTTTCTACCGATTTTTTTTGTGTGTGTTTGTTAGCGATAAAATGTAGAAAATATAGTTATTAGAATTATAAGAAATTTGAATTTTCGCAAAATGCACCATCGAATTCCGTTGTTTTTAACTTTATATACATTCGTGCGGCGATTTCGAATGTCTCTTGACGGTTTAAGTTTTGTCAAAACCTTGGCAACATTGCAGTAATTTACACAACAGACCCACTTCTACAAAATATGACTAAGATCGTATGCCTCTGCGTTGAATTACCTTCGATATTTTTGACTGTAAACCTCTGTAAACCATGCTTAATTACGTACGCCAATTTTCCAAAACCGAGGAAGTTTTCCTTGCGCTGTATCTCTGAAAGACGGTGGCTCCCAATGTTTTTTTACATTTCTGACACAAGTGCTCATCATCTCACTGGGGTAAAAATTCCAAAAAAAAAAAAGTCTTGAGCTGAGAATATACCAAATGCATAATACATAAATGCATAACACATAAACGCATAATGTGCTTATTTGCCATAGAAACGTCAAGAAAAGCAATAAAACGTTCCTTGATTGTTTGAGTAAGAAGTTGCCAAGTAAAGTCATTAATATTAACCTGCGTTAGTTTGCATTGTTTACTTTATCAAGAAACTGGAAAGAACATTGACTTTAAGTAATGATCCAGATAAGAACTATTTCATTTTCTATTGTTCTGAGGTAATACGCTTTCCACACATTGAAACGGTTGTGTTTTTAGATGGAGAATTTATCAACCGATGGAAAGCAGGTTTATGAAATAAATTGCATTTAAACTCTAATTTGAAACTTACTTTGCTATGTGTTAAAACATTCAAGCCAAACACAACAGTCCCAAACAAAGACAATAAAAGTTTACAATTTTTCAATGTTCCTCACATAGGATTACTGTGGTACTTGGACTCAGAAGAGATTTTGTTAAATTTAGTTTAATTTCTCTGACTGACCCATTCAGAAGAATGATACAACAATAGCAAAGTTGTGCAAAAGTTAGCATCTTTCTGCATTTCTTGCCGCGTGGAGCTATCCTTCTTACAAGGACCGTTACTTAACTTTTGTTGCGAGACCATTAACAATGATTAAAAAGAGATTAGACGATACTAAAACACAATGCATTCGACCCTAGTTAACAGACGAAAAAATGACGGTTATGAAACCTGTTTATTTTAGGGGTTGAACCTGTGATATTTAAGAAATAGAAAACATATACCGTGTTTTTTAGAGTTTTAGTATAAATCTGTTAGCGTGCAATCACGAATGCCATTCTCTGATAGGTTACGCTAGCTACTCACTATCTATTAAACAAATAGATTCCATTTCAAAATGTGGTTAGAAAAAAAGAAACTGGCACACGAGGCGATAGCCGAGTGAGTCACTCGTGTTCTTACCACATTTTGAAGTCTTATGTGATCTATTACTGAACAGATGCACGGCAACATGGAATCTATTTGTTTTATATAATAAAAAGCATTTAATCTACTACAGAAAAAAAGCCTTTATTTTATTTTAAAATCATTTAAAATCCGGCTTTTGCTCACTTTGGTAAACACGAAAAAAGCCATTTATCGAAATCTGTTGCCTATAAAAAATGAAGCAATCTCATTGGTTACCATGCGTAGCAAAGGATTATGATTGGTCCAGGAAAATCGCGCCACTGTCAAACTTGACTTGAGCGCCACTGCTCGAAGAATGAAAACTCTCAGCGAAGTAGAACTGAATTGCGACATCTAGAAATCTTCAAGAAAAGGCTGGAAAAATAGCGACAGATTTTGTCAATAGAGCAGCCCTGTGGGCTGTAAACCTTGGACGTTGCCTTGAATATTGCAGGAGTTGAAAAAATACGCCCGTGTGCTATCTGTGGTTGGAGATTCTAAAATCACTTTGATATAGTGTCGGGGACACCGTATAGCTACGATACAGTAAGCTGTGAGCTGTAGCGAGTTATACGTGTTCGCTGCTGTGCATTGAAACGGACTGGAAAATATCTGTCGGAAAGCAAGGTTAAGTTTATGTGTTAATTTCAAACGGTTTAAAAAACGTGATGCTTTGACATTTCATTTCTGACATCAATCTGTGTCCACGATTACTTTTGAGAGTGAGAATTGTGTAAGTTAATTAATGTCATATACATTTTGTTATCGTGTTTGTTGTATTTCTTACCGTAAAGTTAATTTGGAGAACAATTTCTGACGCTACCTGAGTATTTTCTCCGAGTTATTTCCTAAAAAACGCAATGGCATTTTTTTTTCTTCCAGTTTCTAGTAACTGTCCAATGCATCGAGGAGACCTTTTTGGATCTTTTTTTCGCCCATTCACGTAGAATATTATCGAAATTCTGAAGTATTTTCGTCATTTAAAACACAGAGGGAAAGAATTTGAGATGATGGCGTCGATCGTGCGTCTGTCTTAATAGATCATAGGCGAGAACCAATCAAAATGCGAGAGTATCTTAGATTATTAAATAATCTGTGATAGTGAGTAGCGTAGCTGCGTGCGGTAGAGGCTGCTTCTTCGCGTTTTCGACGTGTCGGTTAAGAGGATTTAGATAAAGTTTTGAACGGCTAGTAATTTATTGGTGGTTTTCACGTCACGCAAGTAAGCGTAATGATGACGCAAGTGAAACATAAAATCGCTAACTATTCAATAAATCGAGTCAAGAAATTGAGATATCGTAGAAGAGTAATAAATAAACGTGCCAAAGTTTCGGGGATGTGCGATATTCCAATCTCGAGTTATTCGGCAAAGGGTATCACTGGAAATTATAGGGTTTAGTATGGAGACGCCATGCTGGAACCCGTCCGAGGGACTCCTACGTGGCTGTCGGAAACCAGTAGAAGCATCTGGAGTTTACTTTGGCTCTCTAAAAACGTTTATTCTCTCAGTTAAACTTGAAAACATTTGCATAAGCACTTCTCTCAACATATTGGTCACCCAGAACTCGAAAACATAAGGCGAATCTATATTCTCTGCACGTAACATGTTACCCAGAAACGATGCCGATGTCACGCGTTGTGAAAAAAAAACGTGTTCTATTTTCAAAACAAAGCAGTCTGTCGTGGTGAAGACAGGCCAACAGATATAGGTGTATAAATGACTTTTATCTGATGAAGGTAAAAACTTAAAATTTTTAATTCTAGTTTTTGTTTTTTCTCACGTCACGTGAAAACCAACAATACTAAAACAACAGACTTTTCCCGCATTCCACTTCAGTGCGTACGAACAATAGCCCCGGAGCGATGTTCGGGTGGACATTTTCATACATTTACTGTATTTTTGTCCACCCCAACCTCGACTCGGTGCCATTGTTTGTTGGAATGCGGGAAAGGTCTATTAGACTATTTGCTCTCGATTTCTAAGCGTGATTGTTGAAGAGGGTCCATAATAAGCGTGATAGTTGACGCAAACTGGGCACTCGTAAACTATCACACGATAGAAATCTCGAATTGAACTCATAATCTAGTTGTTTAAAAGAAACACGACTTTTATCCACTCAGCGCGCGTATTTTCTTATTACTATTTTCTAAGTATATTTAACTTAACCTAATAGCGAAGCTCCTGGGTCGGGTTGTTCAAAGCCCGATAACCCAGATATCCCATATAACCCAGGTTAAGGACGTTCGCGCCCAAAAGTTCTCACCTAGAGATTCTTTTAAAGCTTTGACTCCAGGTAGGAAATGATAAGATTAGATTTAAACGTAAAAAATCTGGATTCACCGAACTCGTTTTAAAGATAAGGCGTATCACAGACTATAGCATTTCTGGGATTTCGACTCACTCGAGGCGACTCTTGCCGGATTCATTATTATCGGCATATATTGAAGTTGAAAAATCATATCTAAGTAACGTGTCTTTAACATAGCATATATAGGCCTATTTGATAGATCTCTGCTACATATGTCATTAAATCAGGTAGAGTTAGCCTTTCAAGTCACACACACCTGTATCAATGTACCAATTCGACCCTATTTGAGTAGGGTTAAGGACGTTCGCGCTAATTGTTTCTGCGCATCCTTACTGCGCACGCTTATTCACATGCCACGTCATGCATGAGCGCGCGCGCTAAGTCATAAAATAGACAGATGATAGGGCAGATGGCCATTGCTAGAGCTTTGCCTGGATTTAACGATCTTGGACGTCCGGTGACCCCAATTTTTCTTTCGATGAAGCATTTTCTCTACTGATTTTCTTTTAGGGAAAAATTGAAGAAAATCCTTCGACTAGAAGTTTGAAATTTTGGCAAAAAGCACCATCGAATTCCGTTCTTATTAGCTCTTCGTGCATTTGTGCGATGGTTTCAAATGCCTCTTAAGAGCTTCTGCCTGAGAGACCGGGGCAGACTTGGAAATGAGGGTCGGCCGATTTTGCTTAAAATTGCTACACAATCTTGTTATGTGGACTTGAGTAATATGCCAAAGTTTCAGCTTCAATGAACTTTTTTTAGCCGAGTTCTAGATATCGGCCCCTCAGGGGTCCCCAGTAGTCCAGTCCCTGAACTCTCCTTTCTTCCCGCCCCATATAGGGGCTAAACCCGGGCGGGCGAAAGAAGAGTTCAGTATAACTTGCATGCGCATGCTCAGAACGCCGCCATTTTTTCCCCCCAGATCGGGGGAAAAACCATATTTGGAAGTACTTTGCAGATTTGGCTTGTGGCGCGATTTTCTGAATGATAATATACAAGCAACAATTTCTGCATTCAGATTGATTAAAAACATGCCAATTAATCCCAAATCAGTGGAATTTCACCAGTGCCACGCTAAACCGCATTCGATTTGTTTTTCTTTTTTATCACAATATCAAAGATAACGAAAGAAATCTTTGCCAAGATTTGTTGACAATTGAAAACACCGACTCGGACTTGAAAGTGCACGCGCTGCATTATGCAAATGAGCTACTTGTACGCGTCAGACTTTCCTTTCAAAAACTTTTGCAAAATCGCTCAACATACAAAAATACGAAAAAAATGTTTGGGAAAAGAGTAATTACGCTTACTCGTTGTCGATAAGAGTACAGACCACGATAAACCATATTTCGATTTTTACGTTTTTGTGTTTTTTACGACAATATCAACATCAAAGAAAATGTTTTCTTTTAAAGCGCGAGCTGAAAAAGGCATTGCGCGACACATTGACGCGAGCAGCGTGGTTGGGACCTGGTAAATTTTGATTGGTTCGTTCTGAGCATGCGCATGCAAGTTATCCTGGACTCTTCTTTCGCCCGCCTGGGTTCAGTCCCTATACGGGGCGGGAAGAAAGGAGAGTTCAGGGACTGGACTAGGGTCCCCAGAGGCTGATTTTCAGTGCAATTTTGGCCACTTTTTAATCTCTCTGTCGGCAACGTACAATTACTTTTTGACAAAAATAAAACTTTCTTTGTAATGCCCTATTCGTAGCCTTTTATGGGTAAACAAGTCAGCTCATAGGAATTTTTCGTTAGCCAGTGGCTGTTATGTCAACTTGGACCTATTTGTAGCATATGGGAAGCAACTGGAAATGGCCTGTTTTTCAGACCTTATATTTTCCATGCCCATGTTTTAGATCGGAAAGTCTTAATATCCCAGCAAAGTTCAGCCCTTGGGTTAGTAATATCAAGAAAAAAATACTAAGGTTGAGGCTTTTTACCAAGAAAAATCTTACAAGAAGATGACTAACCTAGCCACTTCCGGTTAAAGTTTCAACAAATCGTGGCGGTAAAAATCAGCTGTTTGAGCCTAAAGCCTGATACTTCAAAAAACAAGGCTGTAATTAACTTTGTTTTCCTGCTTGCAAGATTCTACATTTGGCTTTGCAGAAGCAAAGGAAATATTCCAACTATCGAAAATTTTAAGCCGTTTTTACAACAATACAAGAAAGAAATTGAACCTTTTTTCCTTTAATAGCTTTTACCAGTTTAGGGTCTCTCTCTCTTTTTGCTCTTTCCTTCCTACCATGCATTCCCTTCTGATTTCCCCGGTTCGATATGCAACATATATAAAGCTAACTTTTCAATGAATCAGTGGAGAAAATATTTTAATTGAATTTTTTTTTTGTCCTTTTTGAGTTAGAAGCTCGTGTCATAGAAATTTACTTTACACCCCCTCCCCAACCCCCCCGCCCCACCCCTGTTAGGTACGTAAAAGTATGTGTATATGTAGTAGAGTATTGCACTGCTAGCAGAGTAAGCACCCCACATTGTAAATAAGTACTGTAAGTAGAGTGTTGTATTGTAAGTAGAGTGTAGTATCGTTAGTAGTGTAAGTGCCTCACATTGTAAATAAATAAATAAATAAATAAATAAATAAAAATAAAAAAAAAAAATCAGCTGTTTAATTTTGATTAATACCTTTCTTCTTCTAAGTTATGATTTTGGAGACTCTGAAGCTAGATGTAACCGAAAAGACTTGCCATTAATTAGCAAATTTTCATGTTTTTTTTTTTTGGGACCGATCAGATTTTGGTCCGGCAACGGTACGGTTATAAATTACGTGGAAGTAAGTCTTGAAAATTTATACGGACAATGGAGCGGCTGTGAACAAGGATATATTGTATACCTAACAACCCATCTCTTGCCGGTTAATAACAATTTATCAATGCATCTTTTTTGGTCCAAACTGCAATATTAAGTTTAAGGTTGAGGCTTTTTTACCAAGAAAAATCTTTCAAAAAGACAAGTAACCTGGCCACTTCCGGTTAAAGTTTCAACAAAGCGTGGCGGTAAAAATCAGCTGTTTAATTTCGATTAATACTTTTCTTCTTCTCGGTTATGATTTTAGACACTGAAGCTATATGTAACCGAAAAGACTTGCCATTAATAAGCAAATTTTCATGTGTTTTTTGGGACCGATCAGATTTTGGTCCGGTGACGGTACGGTTATAAATTACATGGAAGTAGTCTTGAAAATTATACGGATGATGGAGCGCCTGTGAACAAGGATATATCGTATACCTAACAACCCATCTCTTGCCAGTTAATAACAATCTACCATTGCATCTTTTTCGATCTAAACTGCAATCATGATAAGTGACTAACACTTGAGACTGCTTGAAAAAACGCTTTGATTCTTTAGAATTCAAATACATGCAATTGTACTTAATTGCAGTCTCACTTTTCCAGTCTATATGCAAAAAGTGTCTGAATAAATTCTCCTACTATAAGTGCTTCACCTGGCGTCAGGTTTAGCAGGCATCGTCTCTTTTGCTATGATCGCTGCAAAGATGAAGCACATTAACAACCTTAGCCGAGCATAAGGTTGTTCATGAGCTGCATCTTTGCGGCGAGTAATAGCAAATCAGGACGATTCCTGCGTACATGACGAGGTCGCGAGGTGCCAACTCATCTGTAGTAGGAGAATTTATTCAGACACTTTTTGCATATAGACTGGAAAAGTGAGACTGCAATTAAGTACAATTGCATGTATTTGAATTCTAAAGAATCAAAGCGTTTTTCAAGCAGTCTCAAGTGTTAGTCACTTATCATGATTGCAGTTTAGATCGAAAAAGATGCAATGGTAGATTGTTATTAACTGGCAAGAGATGGGTTGTTAGGTATACGATATATCCTTGTTCACAGGCGCTCCATCATCCGTATAATTTTCAAGACTACTTCCATGTAATTTATAACCGTACCGTCACCGGACCAAAATCTGATCGGTCCCAAAAAACACATGAAAATTTGCTTATTAATGGCAAGTCTTTTCGGTTACATATAGCTTCAGTGTCTAAAATCATAACCGAGAAGAAGAAAAGTATTAATCGAAATTAAACAGCTGATTTTTACCGCCACGCTTTGTTGAAACTTTAACCGGAAGTGGCCAGGTTACTTGTCTTTTTGAAAGATTTTTCTTGGTAAAAAAGCCTCAACCTTAAACTTAATATTGCAGTTTGGACCAAAAAAGATGCATTGATAAATTGTTATTAACCGGCAAGAGATGGGTTGTTAGGTATACAATATATCCTTGTTCACAGCCGCTCCATTGTCCGTATAAATTTTCAAGACTTACTTCCACGTAATTTATAACCGTACCGTTGCCGGACCAAAATCTGATCGGTCCCAAAAAAAAAAAACATGAAAATTTGCTAATTAATGGCAAGTCTTTTCGGTTACATCTAGCTTCAGAGTCTCCAAAATCATAACTTAGAAGAAGAAAGGTATTAATCAAAATTAAACAGCTGATTTTTTTTTTTTATTTTTATTTATTTATTTATTTATTTATTTATTTACAATGTGAGGCACTTACACTACTAACGATACTACACTCTACTTACAATACAACACTCTACTTACAGTACTTATTTACAATGTGGGGTGCTTACTCTGCTAGCAGTGCAATACTCTACTACATATACACATACTTTTACGTACCTAACAGGGGTGGGGCGGGGGGGTTGGGGAGGGGGTGTAAAGTAAATTTCTATGACACGAGCTTCTAACTCAAAAAGGACAAAAAAAAAATTCAATTAAAATATTTTCTCCACTGATTCATTGAAAAGTTAGCTTTATATATGTTGCATATCGAACCGGGGAAATCAGAAGGGAATGCATGGTAGGAAGGAAAGAGCAAAAAGAGAGAGAGACCCTAAACTGGTAAAAGCTATTAAAGGAAAAAAGGTTCAATTTCTTTCTTGTATTGTTGTAAAAACGGCTTAAAATTTTCGATAGTTGGAATATTTCCTTTGCTTCTGCAAAGCCAAATGTAGAATCTTGCAAGCAGGAAAACAAAGTTAATTACAGCCTTGTTTTTTGAAGTATCAGGCTTTAGGCTCAAACAGCTGATTTTTACCGCCACGATTTGTTGAAACTTTAACCGGAAGTGGCTAGGTTAGTCATCTTCTTGTAAGATTTTTCTTGGTAAAAAGCCTCAACCTTAGTATTTTTTTCTTGATATTACTAACCCAAGGGCTGAACTTTGCTGGGATATTAAGACTTTCCGATCTAAAACATGGGCATGGAAAATATAAGGTCTGAAAAACAGGCCATTTCCAGTTGCTTCCCATATGCTACAAATAGGTCCAAGTTGACATAACAGCCACTGGCTAACGAAAAATTCCTATGAGCTGACTTGTTTACCCATAAAAGGCTACGAATAGGGCATTACAAAGAAAGTTTTATTTTTGTCAAAAAGTAATTGTACGTTGCCGACAGAGAGATTAAAAAGTGGCCAAAATTGCACTGAAAATCAGCCTCTGGGGACCCTAGTCCAGTCCCTGAACTCTCCTTTCTTCCCGCCCCGTATAGGGACTGAACCCAGGCGGGCGAAAGAAGAGTCCAGGATAACTTGCATGCGCATGCTCAGAACGAACCAATCAAAATTTACCAGGTCCCAACCACGCTGCTCGCGTCAATGTGTCGCGCAATGCCTTTTTCAGCTCGCGCTTTAAAAGAAAACATTTTCTTTGATGTTGATATTGTCGTAAAAAACACAAAAACGTAAAAATCGAAATATGGTTTATCGTGGTCTGTACTCTTATCGACAACGAGTAAGCGTAATTACTCTTTTCCCAAACATTTTTTTCGTATTTTTGTATGTTGAGCGATTTTGCAAAAGTTTTTGAAAGGAAAGTCTGACGCGTACAAGTAGCTCATTTGCATAATGCAGCGCGTGCACTTTCAAGTCCGAGTCGGTGTTTTCAATTGTCAACAAATCTTGGCAAAGATTTCTTTCGTTATCTTTGATATTGTGATAAAAAAGAAAAACAAATCGAATGCGGTTTAGCGTGGCACTGGTGAAATTCCACTGATTTGGGATTAATTGGCATGTTTTTAATCAATCTGAATGCAGAAATTGTTGCTTGTATATTATCATTCAGAAAATCGCGCCACAAGCCAAATCTGCAAAGTACTTCCAAATATGGTTTTTCCCCCGATCTGGGGGGAAAAAATGGCGGCGTTCTGAGCATGCGCATGCAAGTTATACTGAACTCTTCTTTCGCCCGCCCGGGTTTAGCCCCTATATGGGGCGGGAAGAAAGGAGAGTTCAGGGACTGGACTACTGGGGACCCCTGAGGGGCCGATATCTAGAACTCGGCTAAAAAAAGTTCATTGAAGCTGAAACTTTGGCATATTACTCAAGTCCACATAACAAGATTGTGTAGCAATTTTAAGCAAAATCGGCCGACCCTCATTTCCAAGTCTGCCCCGGTCTCTCAGGCAGAAGCTCTTAAGAGGCATTTGAAACCATCGCACAAATGCACGAAGAGCTAATAAGAACGGAATTCGATGGTGCTTTTTGCCAAAATTTCAAACTTCTAGTCGAAGGATTTTCTTCAATTTTTCCCTAAAAGAAAATCAGTAGAGAAAATGCTTCATCGAAAGAAAAATTGGGGTCACCGGACGTCCAAGATCGTTAAATCCAGGCAAAGCTCTAGCAATGGCCATCTGCCCTATCATCTGTCTATTTTATGACTTAGCGCGCGCGCTCATGCATGACGTGGCATGTGAATAAGCGTGCGCAGTAAGGATGCGCAGAAACAATTAGCGCGAACGTCCTTAACCCTACTCAAATAGGGTCGAATTGGTACATTGATACAGGTGTGTGTGACTTGAAAGGCTAACTCTACCTGATTTAATGACATATGTAGCAGAGATCTATCAAATAGGCCTATATATGCTATGTTAAAGACACGTTACTTAGATATGATTTTTCAACTTCAATATATGCCGATAATAATGAATCCGGCAAGAGTCGCCTCGAGTGAGTCGAAATCCCAGAAATGCTATAGTCTGTGATACGCCTTATCTTTAAAACGAGTTCGGTGAATCCAGATTTTTTACGTTTAAATCTAATCTTATCATTTCCTACCTGGAGTCAAAGCTTTAAAAGAATCTCTAGGTGAGAACTTTTGGGCGCGAACGTCCTTAACCTGGGTTATATGGGATATCTGGGTTATCGGGCTTTGAACAACCCGACCCAGGAGCTTCGCTATTAGGTTAAGTTAAATATACTTAGAAAATAGTAATAAGAAAATACGCGCGCTGAGTGGATAAAAGTCGTGTTTCTTTTAAACAACTAGATTATGAGTTCAATTCGAGATTTCTATCGTGTGATAGTTTACGAGTGCCCAGTTTGCGTCAACTATCACGCTTATTATGGACCCTCTTCAACAATCACGCTTAGAAATCGAGAGCAAATAGTCTAATAGACCTTTCCCGCATTCCAACAAACAATGGCACCGAGTCGAGGTTGGGGTGGACAAAAATACAGTAAATGTATGAAAATGTCCACCCGAACATCGCTCCGGGGCTATTGTTCGTACGCACTGAAGTGGAATGCGGGAAAAGTCTGTTGTTTTAGTATTGTTGGTTTTCACGTGACGTGAGAAAAAACAAAAACTAGAATTAAAAATTTTAAGTTTTTACCTTCATCAGATAAAAGTCATTTATACACCTATATCTGTTGGCCTGTCTTCACCACGACAGACTGCTTTGTTTTGAAAATAGAACACGTTTTTTTTTCACAACGCGTGACATCGGCATCGTTTCTGGGTAACATGTTACGTGCAGAGAATATAGATTCGCCTTATGTTTTCGAGTTCTGGGTGACCAATATGTTGAGAGAAGTGCTTATGCAAATGTTTTCAAGTTTAACTGAGAGAATAAACGTTTTTAGAGAGCCAAAGTAAACTCCAGATGCTTCTACTGGTTTCCGACAGCCACGTAGGAGTCCCTCGGACGGGTTCCAGCATGGCGTCTCCATACTAAACCCTATAATTTCCAGTGATACCCTTTGCCGAATAACTCGAGATTGGAATATCGCACATCCCCGAAACTTTGGCACGTTTATTTATTACTCTTCTACGATATCTCAATTTCTTGACTCGATTTATTGAATAGTTAGCGATTTTATGTTTCACTTGCGTCATCATTACGCTTACTTGCGTGACGTGAAAACCACCAATAAATTACTAGCCGTTCAAAACTTTATCTAAATCCTCTTAACCGACACGTCGAAAACGCGAAGAAGCAGCCTCTACCGCACGCAGCTACGCTACTCACTATCACAGATTATTTAATAATCTAAGATACTCTCGCATTTTGATTGGTTCTCGCCTATGATCTATTAAGACAGACGCACGATCGACGCCATCATCTCAAATTCTTTCCCTCTGTGTTTTAAATGACGAAAATACTTCAGAATTTCGATAATATTCTACGTGAATGGGCGAAAAAAAGATCCAAAAAGGTCTCCTCGATGCATTGGACAGTTACTAGAAACTGGAAGAAAAAAAAATGCCATTGCGTTTTTTAGGAAATAACTCGGAGAAAATACTCAGGTAGCGTCAGAAATTGTTCTCCAAATTAACTTTACGGTAAGAAATACAACAAACACGATAACAAAATGTATATGACATTAATTAACTTACACAATTCTCACTCTCAAAAGTAATCGTGGACACAGATTGATGTCAGAAATGAAATGTCAAAGCATCACGTTTTTTAAACCGTTTGAAATTAACACATAAACTTAACCTTGCTTTCCGACAGATATTTTCCAGTCCGTTTCAATGCACAGCAGCGAACACGTATAACTCGCTACAGCTCACAGCTTACTGTATCGTAGCTATACGGTGTCCCCGACACTATATCAAAGTGATTTTAGAATCTCCAACCACAGATAGCACACGGGCGTATTTTTTCAACTCCTGCAATATTCAAGGCAACGTCCAAGGTTTACAGCCCACAGGGCTGCTCTATTGACAAAATCTGTCGCTATTTTTCCAGCCTTTTCTTGAAGATTTCTAGATGTCGCAATTCAGTTCTACTTCGCTGAGAGTTTTCATTCTTCGAGCAGTGGCGCTCAAGTCAAGTTTGACAGTGGCGCGATTTTCCTGGACCAATCATAATCCTTTGCTACGCATGGTAACCAATGAGATTGCTTCATTTTTTATAGGCAACAGATTTCGATAAATGGCTTTTTTCGTGTTTACCAAAGTGAGCAAAAGCCGGATTTTAAATGATTTTAAAATAAAATAAAGGCTTTTTTTCTGTAGTAGATTAAATGCTTTTTATTATATAAAACAAATAGATTCCATGTTGCCGTGCATCTGTTCAGTAATAGATCACATAAGACTTCAAAATGTGGTAAGAACACGAGTGACTCACTCGGCTATCGCCTCGTGTGCCAGTTTCTTTTTTTCTAACCACATTTTGAAATGGAATCTATTTGTTTAATAGATAGTGAGTAGCTAGCGTAACCTATCAGAGAATGGCATTCGTGATTGCACGCTAACAGATTTATACTAAAACTCTAAAAAACACGGTATATGTTTTCTATTTCTTAAATATCACAGGTTCAACCCCTAAAATAAACAGGTTTCATAACCGTCATTTTTTCGTCTGTTAACTAGGGTCGAATGCATTGTGTTTTAGTATCGTCTAATCTCTTTTTAATCATTGTTAATGGTCTCGCAACAAAAGTTAAGTAACGGTCCTTGTAAGAAGGATAGCTCCACGCGGCAAGAAATGCAGAAAGATGCTAACTTTTGCACAACTTTGCTATTGTTGTATCATTCTTCTGAATGGGTCAGTCAGAGAAATTAAACTAAATTTAACAAAATCTCTTCTGAGTCCAAGTACCACAGTAATCCTATGTGAGGAACATTGAAAAATTGTAAACTTTTATTGTCTTTGTTTGGGACTGTTGTGTTTGGCTTGAATGTTTTAACACATAGCAAAGTAAGTTTCAAATTAGAGTTTAAATGCAATTTATTTCATAAACCTGCTTTCCATCGGTTGATAAATTCTCCATCTAAAAACACAACCGTTTCAATGTGTGGAAAGCGTATTACCTCAGAACAATAGAAAATGAAATAGTTCTTATCTGGATCATTACTTAAAGTCAATGTTCTTTCCAGTTTCTTGATAAAGTAAACAATGCAAACTAACGCAGGTTAATATTAATGACTTTACTTGGC
This sequence comes from Platygyra sinensis, assembly GCA_019787425.1. Lineage (NCBI taxonomy): Eukaryota > Metazoa > Cnidaria > Anthozoa > Scleractinia > Merulinidae > Platygyra > Platygyra sinensis. The sequence continues at coordinate 6,214 of JAHPZR010040674.1, read as the reverse complement.
AACTTCTTACTCAAACAATCAAGGAACGTTTTATTGCTTTTCTTGACGTTTCTATGGCAAATAAGCACATTATGCGTTTATGTGTTATGCATTTATGTATTATGCATTTGGTATATTCTCAGCTCAAGACTTTTTTTTTTTTGGAATTTTTACCCCAGTGAGATGATGAGCACTTGTGTCAGAAATGTAAAAAAACATTGGGAGCCACCGTCTTTCAGAGATACAGCGCAAGGAAAACTTCCTCGGTTTTGGAAAATTGGCGTACGTAATTAAGCATGGTTTACAGAGGTTTACAGTCAAAAATATCGAAGGTAATTCAACGCAGAGGCATACGATCTTAGTCATATTTTGTAGAAGTGGGTCTGTTGTGTAAATTACTGCAATGTTGCCAAGGTTTTGACAAAACTTAAACCGTCAAGAGACATTCGAAATCGCCGCACGAATGTATATAAAGTTAAAAACAACGGAATTCGATGGTGCATTTTGCGAAAATTCAAATTTCTTATAATTCTAATAACTATATTTTCTACATTTTATCGCTAACAAACACACACAAAAAAAATCGGTAGAAAAAATGATCCATCAAAAGAAAAATTGGCGTCCCCGAACGTCCAATATCGATAAATCCAAGCACAACTATAACGATGGCCATCTGCCCTTTCATTGGCCATTTTATTATTGAGCGCGTGGATCGATGCATGACGTTTTTACTCGTTGTTTGTATTTTGACTCGCCCTACGGGCTCGCCAAAATACGGCACAACTCGTAAAAATACTCAGCGTTACGACACAACAAAGCGTCTAATAAGATATATTTATTATCTAACTGCACTTCGCAGAGTACAAATAACGCTTAAGACGAGTACAGATATCACGCGGTATTTGTACTCCAGAGGACCGGTTAGACAGGCTTCCTGCCGTTGACCAATCAGTTAGCTGGATTTCCCGCGCCAATTCTGTTCGGCTTCGCATACTTCTATTACGCATTCCCTGTAAATAAATATCCACGAAATTCGCTCGCACGAACCTACCAATTTGGCGTGTTGGATAATAAATCTCTTATTAGAAGTTTTATTGTGTAGTATCGCTGAGAATTTTTACTCGTTGTTTGTGTTTTGACTCGCCCTACGGGCTCCCAAAATACGGCGCAACTGGTAAAAATTCTCAGCGATACTACACAACAAAACGTCTAATAGGATGTATTTATTCCGGATATCACAAAAACCTCATCCAATAATTGTTTATAATTTGATGAAAGTGGAAAGAGGCAATCCCAGTTCACCTTCACCATTTGAAATTCTAAAATTTATTGTATTTTCAAGAACTTCATAAAAGGAAAAAAGAATATGATTAAAATTCAAAAGATTGAAAAGATTAATTTTTTTTCGGAAATCAACATTACAAGGAAGCGGTAAACTCTACGCGTAGCAAATTTAAAGTTTTCTAAAGTTTTCGAGTATATTTTATCTATTTTCCATTTCAATAGGGCATTTTTATATGTACAAGCAGTAGTTCTGAGACCTTGTGAATTATGTACTTGTTTATCTATTTTCTCAGGGTCCATTTTCGTTTGCTGCTTTGTTTTAAAAATGTGTTGAAATTACTTCAATTTGTTATATCAGCTACCCCGCAATGCTAGCGTCACACTATTATTTAGCCTGAAATATTATTCAAATCGTTTTTTTGGTTTGAATACCGCCAAAAATCTTTAAGAAACATGGAAGAAACCGTTGTGTTCTTCAGGAAAATACTCAAACCACACTTTGAAATCTATGTTAGTGAAACAGCACCACATCTAGGAAATGATATTTCTTTCAGGCTTGTGCTTGCTTGTGCTCTGATACATGCAAGTATCCAAGCTAGAGCACGCTCGGAAATATTTTAAGCCACCTCAAAAAGTAATTCTGTTTTTTATGTTCTCAATGTAAATTTTCATGACACTGATATGTATGACACTGATATGCCTTGATCGATAACATTTTATCGTTTCATCACCTCCATGTGTAACACTGTACCCATATAAGTTATAAAGACGAAAAAGTACATGTCTTTATAGATTTCGGGCAGGCCTCGAACAAAAGGATTAAGCAATGACTGTGTTTAGTAAAGCCTGATTATAATTGTTACGCCATAAAGTCTCGGCTCGTGAGGTCTATCAGTCGTTTTAAATCAAGTCACTGTTCGCTCTTAAAGGTCTGACTATACTATTTTAAATCACATTTGATTTTGGGAAACTCTCTCTAAATTAATCTCCTTAGTTCATCTGCGGCCTGGCATAAGGAAAGCATTACTAGCATTGCTTATCTAATCATCAATGTCCTAGTAAACTGGAATTATTCTCGTAAATATTTGTAAATGGTTCTTTCGGTTTGAAGCATAAGTGGATCACTTCCTTAAATCGTCGTTCGCAAAGCTAAGCCAAGGATAATCTGGAATGGTGCTCAAGAAATCTATGCTTTCCACAATGTTTATCTAAAAATAATTTTGTAACAATTACTTGTGCCTGACTACCACGTTTTTTTTTGTTTAATTTGAATTCAAAATGTCAGGAAATGGGTCTTCAGTTTTGCATTGCGGAGAATATACGGCCGTTTTAAGTTGTCCCTTAAAAATAAAAAGAGCTGTTCAACCTTTCAATTCAGTCTCGAGCTCAAAACATTAATTTCCCCAATTGATTGCCGTTCATTTCATTGTTGTTAGTTCAGTGAATTTGATCACTTTTTCTTTGCAGGATACTTGACAAAGAACAGAGTTACGATGAGATTAAATTATGATCACTCTTGGACGGAGTCCGTTAATAGTAAACGACTTGAGAATCAAGAAAAGGACTTATCTGAAGTAAGATATTTCCAGGGTCCAAGAGCTAGCACACTGCAATCCAAAAAGGACTACACATTCCTTTGAAAGGGCATTTAACCTGGAAGAAAAGAGGAGTCTGATTAGTTTTTATTGTAGCACTAAACACTTCCGGTTCCCAATGTCCTTACAAAAGCTATGATAATTGACACCAGAATGTTTTATTGATTTCATGGTTCATGGTTCTGATGCCGTTGGATTCCTTACTCTTCAAACAAAATTAGATATTGTAAGTCCTCGAATTAGCGCATCCCCTCAAATAAGCGTCTCCTTCGACGAAGTGCCCCCCTATAGGCCAAAGCTTTAAATAAATGCCCCACCTTTAATCAGCATTCCCCCCCCCCCCCTTCCTCGCCATCTCTTAAGTTCAAAATTAACTCTCTGGGCAATAATTCCCCAACTCTGGTCAAAAAATGTTGATTGACAGTTGCCGGAGCTCCCGCAAAATCAAACTGACATTTCCGAGTTATTATGTTACTGACAGAATAATCACCGTGACACAAAATTCTTCTTGGTAATTACAATATATTCTGATTCCAGTATTTTCTCTCCAAGACACTTAAGAGGGAATGTCCACTAAACAGAGCCACATGGAAAAATATTGCGTCTTGATATTTAGACTTTTGAGGCCAATTATACATCTGTGGGTTTATTTTCAAGGTCAAGACGAGCCGCTTGAAATCACTGATACTTCTCTTTCTAAAAATTCTTAATTATGCACAATTTTGAATTGGCAATTTCACTACGCGGTGAAACACAAACACTTAAAATTGTGGCCTTTTGAAGAAAGAAATGTCAGTGTAAAATCTGGTATAAAATTATTTTCGAGTTTTTCATCAGGGCTGAATACTAACGATCTCAAATGGTCTTAATCACAGCAGTAACCTGCTAGAAACGAAAACAATAGGCATGTGCCTGTGACCAGATAATCAAAAGGAACGGAAATACCTTGCATTTGATCTAAGGAGGCAGCGTGGCTAAGTAGTTAGGGAGCCGGACTTGTAATCCCGAGGTCGCAGTTTCAAATTTCCCTTCTGACCACTAAGCTGGAGTTGTTTGTCGGTAGACCCTAATTCAATTTCTCGGTCATGGTTGTAAATTGCCAACTGGTCTGCTACCCTCTAATTAATATTTTTAACCATGTTCTATTTGCATTATTTGTTTTATCATTTGATTTATTGGTCCTGAAAAGCCCCATTGGGGGAATGGTCAATTTAGGTATTTATTTGAGGAAATTGACTTAATCTACATGACACGAGCATGGGACAGATTTTTCTTTGTCCAATGCTCGTGTCCTGTAGATTAACTTATCTTTCACATTTATAACCGTGCTCAAAATTCACCGTCTTTATTCACTTGTCAAGAAATTTATTTATTTTCTCGGTATTTGTTTTGCTCACCTTCCGTAAGGTATATCAAGTACTGGTGTATTACAACATGTTATTATCATGTGTGAAGATATGAAGTTTTCGCGCGAAAGCTCACGTGGTATTTCACTAGTGTTTATGTAATAAAAAGAGGATATTACATGACCGCTTGCCGATATGAATTTTATCTTCCAGTGTTCAACTCGATATCTCACGAGTGAGGGGGCCTAACGAGTGAGATGTCGAGTTTAACACGAGAAGATAAAATTCATATCCACAAGCGGGCATGTAATATTCTGTTTATTAGATAAACATACTATTGTAGACGTTTTTGACGATTTTCCGAAGATTTCCGACCACTTTCCGAAGATTTTCCAAAATTGTTCCGAAGGAAGACGAACGTTTCCGAACATTTTCGGATATTTTCTGAAGATTACCGAAGATTTCCGTGGAGGCACCGATAATGTTTCGATCATACAGCGACATATCTAAGTTCTTTTTCAGGGATTATGTAACCATAGCAATGGTGATCACTTTGGTTACTATGGCAAAACCAAATCCTCACATGTGAAAGATAAAAATGTTCACTGCGTGCGATGAAGATATGATATTTTAGTAAAAAGAGAAATCCTGCTATTTCACAGGTGTTTATGTTATAAATTTAATTATTAAGCACTGGTGTGTTCGGAATCCTACATTGCGACGAGTGAAGTACATCATCTTCTCAGAATCGACACTTTATTTATTTAGTGTTTATTTATTTATTTCTATTTTTTTTCATTAAGTTATTGTTTTTTTTGTTTAATATAATAATAATATATTTGATTTAATATAATAATATTTAAATGTTAATCACTGATGTGTTCTCTATATAGAGGATAATACGTACGAGCATGGGTGCGCGTAGATATGGAATTTCTGTTCGAGTGTTGAACTTGATATCTTACGAGTGAGCGCAGCGCAGCGAACGAGCGAGATATCATGTAAACACTGGGGAAATTCCATGTTGACAAGCAGCCATTTTTATTCTGTTTATCATATAAACATACTAATGGCGATTTATTTGACGATTTTTTCTGAGCAATTTCCGAAGATTTCCGAAGATTCTCCAAAAGTTATCTTAACCCTTTAATTGGCAAATTTCTGTGAATTTTATTATGGCTTTTCTGGGCGTAGGAAATCTCATAGAATTTCGTGTTCGCGTATGGCAAATCTAACCCCGAGGGCTCAAAATTTCATTGTGACGTCAGTATTTGGCTGTTGCTTGTTAGATAAGGGAGCACACTAGCTAGCTCAAATCTGGTAAGGTGACGGTCTATAAGTGTTTTTCGACTCATTGTCCGCTGCAGAAGCCCCCATGCTGGCATCATAAAGCTATGAAGGTGAGTAAGTGCAAACTTCTGAAAGAAACCAGAGGTGAGAGATAATTTGACGGTGATTGCAACGCCAAAACTATTCGTATGGAAACATGGTGGTTTCTGAGTAAAGTTGTCCCTATGGCCGTTCTGTGGATAGAGAACAGAAACTAAAAAGGCAATTTGGACGAATTTTGACTTCTAAAGAATGCAATCGGCGCAATATTTTGCCGGAAGAATTGGCTGGCTCGACAGTTATAAAAAACACAGGAAACAGAGGTAGGTTGTGTGGCATACCGTGGACACTGCATATTTCCCAGGCATTCCTTTCGGTCAGGAATAGCAAGCATGCTGTAATCGTATGGCAAACATGTGTGTTTTTTGCTAGTTTCGCAGAAAACGGACATGTTCGGATTTGCTCCGGAAGCAATAGCCACATGCAACGAAATTCAGAGCAGTAGTCAGTTGATTGACTTCAAACGCTTGTCAAATTTTTACTAAGCCATAACGAGAGATAATTGTGGTCATATCTTCAGATATGTGAAAGCTGCAGATTTTCAAAACACCACTGGTGCCAAACGGACGGTAATTTTTTTTGTAACTGTGGCGACAGCAATTTCCTCTCACGTGAAAGATA
>JAHPZR010040673.1:0-26117 GCA_019787425.1 Platygyra sinensis | reverse complement strand
GATGAAATAATTCGTGTTTATGTTAGAGCTCGTGCGGACAAGCAAACCAAATTCGGTTCTAGAAAAACGTCCACATGTGTACAAAACAAAACAGCGTAATATTGTTGACAATTTACTGCCACGCCAATGAGAGGGTTATGAGCCTCATCCAAGCTGCTTTTTATTGGTGATAGTGGGCGGGAATGCACCGTGGTCTCCTCCCACCCACTAACCTGATAACACCAGTGACACTAGTAACATGTTCTGATGCAAAGTTTGACTCTGCGTGCGTTTTGACCAAAGGAAGTGGGGATGCAGCGGGTACTGACGGTACTCCAGGTTAGTTCATTTAGATTACACAAACTGTGTTTTCTGTACACATGGTCTGTCAGCTGTTACGCTTAGTTTTAGCAGGCCGTTCTTTTGCGTGACATTTTTTCCTCTCGCCGGATTGAGCTGGACGTGACCCAGTTTGGCAAAGTTTTTTTGGATAAGGAGGGAAGACTGAAAATAATTGGATAGGACTGGGGGGAGTTTTGTCTGTTCGTCTATTGTCTAGTGCTGTGCAATGCGTTGTTGAGTCTGGGTTTCATGTCCTCATGGAATGCAACCCCTAATGGGCAATGTGACCATTCCAAATGCAAGCTATTGTTGCAGTCCTGTTCGAATTGCTACTGTTTATTAATGGTTAATGCCAGGTGGTTTTTCCAAGTCAAATTTTTGCTTGTGGATACGCAGCCCAGCGTGTAACCATTCAGAGGCCGCGAAAAATAAACTCAGTAGTGCTTTTCAGACCCTTTCACAAGGGCTTTTCCACGTGGTAATAATTGTTTCGAGTTATTACTGTACACACGTGATTTCAACCCTCTTTTAAAAAGTCCGCGAATGATAAAGTTTTTTTGTTTCATTTGGTACTGTTTTTTGATATGCTGTTCAGCATGGCGGAGTTAATGAACGCAAGCTCATGTCTGACCACATGCATTCAATTGAAACTTATTGATCAGTACTTTCATGTGGTTCTGTTTATTATGCCCCTGTACGACGTGGTTTTAAACTTTTTTGGTCTGTGAATGATAAACTAATACGACCATTCAGATTAAAGGTCTTAAATTTATTGACAGTACTTTCACGTGGAATGATAAATCGTCTCCTTTAGTAGACGTCTGAGCAGGTTGAATATATTACACACGTGGATGACGCGGGATGACGGGTATTCTGCCGGGGGCATCTACCGAGGCACATTCATAGAGTGATACGAGTCCGTTGATAAGTTGAATGCAAGAGGATTGCAATCAAAGGAACCGGAAGGGATATGCAATTCATCGGGAAAATGAAAACAGAGAGTACAAAAGTGGGGTAGACGTATTTACTGGCAAAACTGAGTAAAACATGCGTTTGATGTGGCTGACGTGTTTCTGTTCGGTGACAGTCCATGGTATATCAGGATCTATTTCATATCTCACTTACACTGATTAAAATATGAGTTGCACAATTGACAGCTGTCTTTGTTTTTAGTATTTCCAGGGTCCCTTACCATCCGTTCCCCTCACCCTGGAAATAAACCCACAAAAGAGGCCACAAAGGTTTTTAACAACACAGCAGTTTGCCTAAATTGGAAGCTCTTGACTTCTGAGCGAACGAAGTTACTGTAGTCATGTTTCGTCTTCGTCTCTCTCTTGAATCAACAGAAGCAGCGTCCGTTTAAGGCTTTTAATAATAAGATCTAATAAATTAAGTGGATGACCGGATTACTGAGAGCAACAAAGACAACTCAATAATGTGCGTTCAATAGGTCTAGGTAATCCACCGGTATTTTGGCACGTTCATATGGAGGTAACTTTGCCTTTTCCTTCTCTGCACCGATTTGGTCGAAACTTTGATATATCCTTGCTTGCAACTAGCATAGCTTCAGTGCAAAAACAACTTAGTTACCCGGCACACGAACTGACTTGCTCCAAATGTTGACGGGACAAAGTTTAATTTTGCTTGAAATCCAAATGAGACCGCAAGTCAATTATTGCACTTAAAAGTGAAAACCGGCGGTGCAATCTGTGCTGCACATTCGTGAAATAGAAAAACTAAGGGTGGGTTTCTTTCGAAAAGTCCAAGATTTGGAGACGGATTATGCGTTTCTTTTCTGAACAGATTAATAGAAGAACACTCGGATCGTGGGACATCAAAAGAAGCGCCGATCCAATTGACAAGTATTCAGTTTGGTTTCTTTGAAGGACCCGAGTCACCCGTATGGACAAAAATGATCTTTTCAGATAATCTTTTTACAGGAAAAACTCAAAATCCGTTTTTGAATTTAAAAATCCAATCTTGGATTTTCCCAAAGAAATACCTCCGAATCTTTGTAATGCTCTTGTTCTATAGAACATTCTATTTTTAGCAACCAGTAATTTTCCCTGTTTGGACGCAGATCTCAAATTTGTCCGGTGGCCGTAACCCAGATTTTCAGAAATAACAACATAGGAACATGAGACATTTAGTAAAGAGAATTAACGTTTTTATCTTTGAAAGTGAAAGCTGAATGTTGTGAGTGTCATCGTTTTATAGGGAAAACCGAGGCACAAGCTGGGATTAACGATTGACTGCTCTGGCCTCATTCAACGATGAATACACAAGCGGAAAAACGTGACTAAGCAGACCAATCCGCGCGGGCCTGCGTGTCCATATCTCAGAGACGCGTAAGGCCGGCGCTTTTAGTGCATTGAAACGTCGGGGTGAACTCCGTTAGTGAAACAAGCCGTTTTAGTTATGTGGAATCGTGTAAATATAAGGAGTTAAAATTGGCGATGCTAACCAGTTCTAAAATGTAATGATAACTGCTTCCCCTGTTGAATCTTTTGTTTCCTCGGCTCAACGGTTTTATAATTCTCAATGGAACCTGAACCGAAAGTCAGCCATTTTATTGATAGTTCGGACAAAAAACAACGATCTTTTATGGTTAACAAATTAAAGATAGCACCGTGTTAAAAATCGTTGGAGATCATATATCCATAGCTTTAAGTCCTCCCTGTAAGCGGCAAAATCAATAAGGAACAGAGCAATCGATTAATATAAATATGTACTGAGGATGCAAAAGAATTCTAAGACTTTGTGGAGCCTGAGAGAGTAGTACAAAACGGAAAAAATAAATGAAAGTGGTGCAAGACTGAAATTTTGACCCAGATAATGTGAACGATATTTGGCGATAACGGTTGTGAGTTAACTAAACTCATTTTATGGGAGTTGGAGACGTTTTAGTTGAAACTGAAGCTTTTGCAAAAAAGTGTTGTTAATATTTAGTAGTCCGAGTACTTTCTTTCAAAAAGCTAATGATATAAATGTACAAATCCGTCTTATTCTTCGTGAAAAGTTGCAAAACTGATGCGATCGCGTGTGTTGACTTATCTTCCGTGTCAAACTAATACATCACTAAGGAACTTGCAGAACAAAAGTAAGAATAAAGGTATTCATTTAATCAAAAACGATTCATAGTGACCTCGTGTTTCCGTTTAAAATTTGCTAGCACATGTAGTAGTGTGGTAAGAATTGATGCGGAATCATTCGAACTTTCACTTACACATTCTTATTTATTACTGATTTATGGCGTGCAATTGTGCCGGCTTGAAACCGTACCCCGAGTCTTTGGCGGAGGGTTCGAGTAAAGTTTCATAACTTTTTGAGGGATTACAGCTTTTGTATCCAAAACAAAAACAAATGCAAGAAAAATAAGTCATTAGTGCTCATGTGAATGGTTTTCTTTATTATTAACATTTTTCCACTTTCTACGTTCCGACTTTCGTTTTTGTCGAGGATTGATATCACACGAACCCAGCTGTAAAAATATGCGTATCTTTTCCATAAACTTACTTTTTTTCTATTTACATTTGTACACGATCTTTCGAGACTCTCTGATAACTTCATTTACATAAATTATTTCATTCAAAACAGTACAAAAATAGGTAATTAACATAGCAACCCAATGCGAGAAACACTGTTTTTTATAGCGATTTTCAACATAGTCTTTGAGATTATTTTTCTTTCATCTACCATGGTCTCCAAAACGATGCACCTTGAGCTGGTGATCCAAGTTTGGGTTCTTGCGATGAAATAAATCTCGTGTCCCGTCTCATGCTGGTTAAAACTGGAGATTCAGGTCTGATATCTCGTGTCAGACTTGTAGAACCGGATAATACGGGTGAGACATGTAGAGGAGAAGGTGGAGGCGATGGGAACGGTATCATTGCAGGTTGTAAGGGTGACATGTACCGAAGGGTTTCCGTACTATACACAGGCATGGCGGCTACTGAGGTGTTTTGTGTTGTTTCCTTGGCAACGGGACGACGTCATTTTTCGTGTGAATTCTGCGGCACACTGCACATAACTTGCTCTGTACTCTGTGGGGTCCATAACTGTTAAGAAAGAGATATTCTATGAGACGACAGTCAAATAAATTCAGGAATTTTTACGTACATTGGAGAAACCACTGAACCGGAAAATTTGTCTATCACCAAAAAAAAGAGAATTTCCTTAAAATTTTGAAGTCAAAATCATTCCGGTGTTGTATTTCAAAGCATAGCTTGCTAGTTATGTGACAAATAAATATTTGATAGAAATCATCGCCCTTAGTTATTCCGGAAAAACTGTTGATAATGCGGGGAACAGCGCGCTATTCATAAACTCCTGCAAGACTTAAATCACTCCGGATCACAAACATAAATAAACTGTACCTTTTTGTTTTTGCTCCCTTTTTTTGAGCTCGCGTAAATAATGAACTGTCATTTCCAAGACATCAGCTTTTTCCATTTTTGAGTATCGTGACGCCTAGAAGAATAATGACGAAATAATTGTAAGATACTATTCGTAAATAGCCTTTAAGAATCATCAGCTGAGCTTTTTAAAAGGTAATGATCTGTTGTTTTATTCAAAGTTACTTACGTCCTTATTTAAGGCCTCGAGAATAAGTAATTTCAGTTCATTCAGACTATCATTAATCCTTGCTCGTCGCATCTTTTCCATGAGAGGTTTCTTCGCCTTTAAAAAAAAAACAATAAAAGCATCGTTAAATATCATTTACAAGTAATATAACACACAGACAAATGTTTATAAATATTGCGATTTTTGAGTTACTGAAGTGTATCGAGGCCTACCTTCCGTTTCTCAGTTAAAATTTTGCTGACGTAGTCTGAAGGTGGATTGCTGAAGTTAGCAGTCGCCATTTTGTGTTGAGGTTGAAGGTGATCTTCCGCGAGTTGTGTACCGATCGAGAGCTCGCTGCGTGTGTCGGTCGTGTGCCAAACCTCCACGTTTTATGGCAGCTTTCGTGGGAAAATTCTTTCGGCCTTGTGTCATTAATCGCAAATATTTACCCTCACATTTACGAGAACAATCACCGTAACAGCTGAGAACAATGCAGCTGACCTTGTCAATGGGCAGGTCGTGGGAACAGTCGAACGTGATTGGTCGGTTTGCGCTGGTCGCACGACAAACTGCGGGAACAAAGCTTCAACGTCGCCAGCGGCGCGTGACGAGCGTGAGACCACTGCACGCTGATTGGCTGAAAGAGCAAGCAGCGCCTGTGCTAATTTACTTACAAAAAGACAGTATACACAAACTGAAAACAAAAGATCTACAATTGAAGTACCTCGATGAAAGGCGCAAAGAGCCCAAACAGAGCACAGTAATTTGGCGGCGGAAAAGTGTCTGGGCAGCTTTTTGGCATGAGGTTATCGTGTTGACGCGATGAAATCGTGATAAGTTTTTAATGGTTTTCCTGCGGAGCGATTAGTGTCTCATTTACACATTAAAATGGGAGGCTCCAGTGAAGCGTCAAATGACATGCACGTGTGATAGTTTAACAGCGTCCCGATCCTTTGTCACTCTTTGCGTTTGTACTGGCTCAAGAATTACTCTGCGGTTTACAAGGTGGATTTTCATGACAATAGAGTTCAAATCTTTCCCACGGTCCGAGAGTAAAGAACATTTTTTCACTGTCTGCGCCTTATTCTTCGCTGTGCGGGAGTTTTGTTACGCAAAAAAACACCACAGTGAGATGACAAAGGAACCAGGTTAAACTGTGCAAACTCTAAGGGTTTAGTTAAGACAAAAACAATAAAAAGACTGTTTCAAGGCATGGCCTCAGGGTAGGGTTTCGGTTGTGGCCGTTACCCGTTCTAGGGTCAGTCAAGGTTTAGAACAAACGTTTTTCATTTGAAACTGACAATAAAATAATCTGCACGTGCCACCCCACGTAGACAGGAAGGAAGAAGCGGAACTTGTCATCAAAATATATCAAATTTGGGAATTAAAATTCCAAAGACTTGGGCGGCTAGCTAAATAATCAGGTCAGTCCAAGGCTTAGCTTGATGTGCCTTGGCCCAATCGTTAGAAAATACTTAAGCTAATTAGTGCTATCGGCAAAAGACTTGCTACAACACTGAATCGATGATAAGCAATTCCCAGCAAACCAAGGTGTTATCGCATCGCCTTTGCCACCCTGCGAGCTGTAGAAGTCCACAAATGTCGTGTCTGACTTGCATCAAAGTCTATTATATCACCATTTTTCACACGGTCTAAGTGCTTAGCCGTCCATATCTATATCTTCACCTATCAACGTATAATGTGACAGATAGTTTGACCCAGTTTAGTTCCGGTAACTCATTTTGAAACATGCCATTCATCAAAAGACAGTCTGCGTTCAACCCTATTGACACGGTTAGAATCCGTAAATGTTTCTCTACGTTAATACCGATGCATAATCGAGTGAGAAGCAAACAACAGTTCAGTCCGTATACCGCCAAAAAGGACTTGTCTCGATTTTAAAACTCAGTTACCGGTTAGACAAAAAACTCTTGCTGCTGGGCTGTTCTTTTAAACATTTGCACTGGCCACGTTTTATTTTACATTTGAAACATTTTTATCGGCGGCAAATATACGGGGTGTATGTATGTACGCACAATCCGTGGTGGTTTTTTTTTTCGAATGCCATTGGGTCCCATCCCATTCTGGGAGTTCACCAACTTTGTTCCACACTTCTTATGAATATACAAAGCCCTAACAAAGTCTGTTTCGTCCGGAAGTCTTATACGGGAGTTATAGACTCAGAAATATAAGCCGACTTGAGAATAACCTTTGAAACCAGGTCCGCAGTTCCGTTATTCCCAGGCAGCTATTTTTGCCCCATAATAAAATGGATAAAAAGCGTAAAGGATTAAGGAAACAGTCGCTGCCACTATGATAGAAATAATTTCAAAATACCCGATGCCAAACCAAAGTCAAAAACATGCCCTATCATCAGACCAAAATGGTCACAATTAATTATTCTTATTGGTATTATTTCGTTTTTTTTTCAGACCAAACCTCTGGGAACAAAACAGCTGAAAAACCTACCCATCATAGGGCTGCACATACCTATATAGTGCATATAAGGGAGATAACCCCCTCCCCCCGGCAACAGCGATAGTTCTGTAATTTGATATCATCGTCACACGCCGCACCAGTTGGACGAAATTGTTAAAATCTAGCCATTTTCCTTGTGTGAGAGTTCCTTGGATTTCCTTCAATTCTCTGTTTGATTGGTACAAAGACTGTATTACAAGGAATTATTGGTTGCTTGTAACGTAGCTTTTGAGGCTTCGTCACTCAATAGACATGCGTAACGTGTCGAGACTGTGGTTTCGCAGAACGTGCAGCAAAGTGCGTAAAGCGTACGAGAGTCGTGTAATGTTGCACAAGGACAACTTAGGAAATGTCAAAAATGCACAGTTGTGAAACTAACTAGTTACCACATACCTTTGTTGTGTATAATGATATGAAAAAATCACAGAAGACTGTTTGTATTTATTGCTTACAAAGTTTCATCCATCCACGACATTTTCAGTCCTTAAGAGAGAAGCGCCCCTCGAGAAAAAAAGATAAAGGTCTAGGCAAAGTTAGTAGTCTAGGGAATGTCTTTTTGATACCTTTCTGCAAGGAAGAAAATTAACTTTTTAATTTAATGTTATACTTGTAACCCAACGAAAGAACCAAGAAAAAGTTAACCACACTGGCAAATCGAAACAATTTACGAAGGCCACATACACAGGCCACGCACTTGTTGGTGTATATTTCGTTTTACTTTCGTGCCAGGCGAATAATCTGCATGAAAACAATCAAGTATTTGAGCAAGCCGCTCAATAAACACGGATTTGCTGAGGGCAGACAGGATTACTGTTTAGAAGATACTGTTTGACTTAGACAGAAAGGCCAATACCGCATTTTTAAAACCTGATACCCGTGTGACAACCAAGCGAAAGAGCTGAGTAATTAGTCATTGTAGGCGTGGCGGTGGAAGTAAACACCATAATCATGGCCGAGCAAAGGGCCAAGGAACACACACAAAGAATGGATAAACTCCGACCATGAATACAAATTATAGGGCTCTCATTTCACAAGCACTTTCAGGTAGATTCTTTTTTAAAACAGCTTTTTGTGCTGTTAAAACAAGTTGCATAATCATACCTTTGTATGTGTGTAACTCTTTGTCACGTTTGAAGTCTTTGAATTCGGCTTTTTACAAACTACAATCACGGTTTGTTTCTATTGTAAGGGAAAAGTCTCTGAAGAGCCGCCAAGAGCTCCTTTTGTATGCCAAGAGTTAAAATGATTTGCAGGAGACCAGCTTCGATTTCTTGATCTTAACCTATAGCCATTAGGTGAAAAGCAGCTACGTAATTGTGAAATTCGGTGTAGAAATGGTAGCTTGCAATTTAAAATGTCATGTAACTAGCCAGGGGTGATCGTTAATGCGCTAGTAAAAAATAGTTTTACTGAAAAAGCGACGCAAAAGAACATCAGACAAAAATTGGCTCATTAATACATAATGATGTGAATAGACAATCCAGAGACTGAAATTTTTCATTATGAAACTCCGTTATGCCGGAATATTTCCGTGAGCTCTTGATGCTATTTCATAAAGTGTAGTTCCTTGCTTGAGCGATCAAAAAGCGTGCAAAGAACTGCCAATCTGAAGTTTTTTTAAGAGAGCAAACCGAGACTTTTGTCATCAAACCGTCAGAGTTTGAAGAGACTTTTTAGACTGTTTGAAGACGATAAAAGTAAAATAGGACGCGTTAATCTTTTTCCCCGAAAATTGTACCATCGTGAAAAAACTACTTGACATGTTTTCAAAAGCGTATTTGCAGATCGTTTTAAAAAGCAGCCAAACCCCGCAAGGGAAATTTCAATTTGGATATTTAAGGTTGGGAAGTTTCGTGGCAATGGTTGCAGCTATTGTCTTTGCTATTTATAAGTGTAAACATGCCCTGTAAGAGTGTGCATTGCTGGCTTTGAGAACTAAAACTTCCACTTGACGATTGCTGTTTCGTAACTGATCTCACTGTCCACCGTGAAGCATTTTTCGTTCGTTATCGCGGTCTCCTGAGGTTCAAGTACCGCTTTCAAAAGACTTCAAATGAAATAAGCATCCATGAGTGATTAACTCACAGTGTTCAGTTTATTAAAACATTCCTTCAGTACGTAGAACAATGGCAGAACTCGGCACAACAAGAACCTTGGTGAATCGAGGCACAAAGCTTTGAAATGGAATTTTTCATCGAGGGTATCAAACTTATTCATGTAAACTAATTTGCACAAAGGAGTTAAAATGTGGAGTTGTAAATATTTTCACCAACTGCTTGACCTTCATGTGTGAAAAAATTAAAAGAACTGGATATGTAGGCAACAACAAAATCTTGGCTATGATCATAGCCCAATTTAAAAATTTATTTCATTTTCATTCCATATTAAACGACACAAGATTCCTTTTTACAAAAATATATACTTCTTAATAGTTAACATTATTTGAAAAATAAATATATTTCACTCCTTTTAATAAAACCGACTCCAAACGAGTCCCATTTTGACAGCACGCAAGGTAAAAAAAAATTACGCTTAAAAAGCAATTAAAAATGTATCACAATATTGAAAACGAAAGTCAAGTGTAACGCTGCTGTTTTGCGTTACCATGGTCTCCACAGAGAAGAATCAAAAGCAGACGAAGAATTTGGCAGTGTTAAAGGTAGGAGCTGAACAGCTGCATCGTTCGGTAAAATTAAAGCTGGAATTCCGTTACTAAGAACAAAAGGTGACATTGAAGGAGACATGGCGGGTGAAAATGGCAGAAGTTTCCTCTCTTGATGATTGTGTAGGGGCGACGAAGGCGGTGAAGGAAACTTAGTGGCCATACTCCCGTCGGTGAAACCCGGATTCGCGCCAACCGCAGGCGAAATGGCGGGAAAAGTCGATGGTAGCGACAGAGGTACGTGGGTTTGTTGACGCGAAACTGTTAAATCGTGGGCGAGCTGTTGAGGCTCTTTTTGCTTTTGACACGTCGACGCTAGGTGTGATAAAAGCTGAGTACGAACCGGGACAGTAATATTGTCCGCCGACATCAAGAACTGAGAGACTTTGGCAGCACATTCGTTGAAACCGGCGCGATATTTAGCGATGGCAGCAGCATCGTCTGTGAATTGAGAAAGAGTGATTCAGTGATAAGTATCATATTTCACATCTTTTGACACTTGCCATTATATCTGGCATCTCCTGTTGGAGAGCAGGAGGCGGAAATATGTTGACAACCTCTGGAATTCGGAGGTTTAAATTTCTCGCTTAAACTAACTCATAAGTCAACATTTAAGCCGATATTTTGAGTCATCACAATTCAACTGCTTTAAGGTGAGGCTAAAAAATAAACTTGTCATGGCAAGTCGACTTTTCCCAAGGCCATAGGCAAAATTTTCTTCAAAAGAACCAGAAAGGTGTAATTTAATGATTGTTATCAAAGCGAAACAATGATCAACACCGTCGTCTCTCAACCTTTTGGCGTTGAAAAGCCATTAGTGTTATTAATACTTCATTAGGCAAGTGTTGTTGCTTATAGTGAAAGGAGAGTTTTGTGTTTGTTTAAAATAACTTTTTTTGAGGCCTAAAGGGTCACTAAAAAGTATACCTCACATAGCAATGAAAAGCAATCAAATTTTGCCTGCCCGTGCAAAAATGTTGCACAACCCAAAACATGCAGGCCTTTTAATTATAGCCAACAGCGCGAAGAACAATTTGAAAAATATAATCTCGTCACGTACCTTGTTGCTGTTTAAAATGCAAAGGCCTCTCTGAATTAAGCGAACGTAGATATTTGACGGTCATTTCTAGAATATCGGCTTTTTCCATTTTAGAATACCGAGAGACCTGTAAAATAAAGAAAGGGAAAATGATTGAGCTAGCCCCGAACCCAACTAACAAAACAAATATTCAACTTACTAAATTACATCACTTAAGTTTAAATGTTGTAAAAACTCACATCTTTTTTCGTGGCTTCCAACACCAAGCTTTTCAATTCGTTCAAGCTGTCGTTTATTCTGGCTCGTCGCATTTTTTCCATCAGTGGTTTCTTAGACTGCGGAGCAAACAAAGTCTCGCATTAGTAATAATTTCGCCAATTTTCTAGAAAAACCATCGCAAGTTTTGCCTCATAACCTTTCTTCTTTTTTCTCTTTGAAAAAAACGATTTGTCGTGAACAGCTGTCGGATAAGTTGCTTTCATGAAATCCATCTTTACGATGTTTTAAAATATTTAAATTATTCTTATATTATGAAATCTCCATTTCAGCGTCAAATTAATGGCGTAAAAAGTGTACGATTACTGCGTCAAAATACCTTCTTTGTTTCCTTTTTCGCATTTCGCTGAGCGGCGATGACGGGTTTTAAAACTTCTACATCCATTTTTGTTGCTAAGAGGACGCGTGCAGTGCGATGACTTGTGGCAGTATAAAATACTTCGGCACGCTTCGAGGCGACCTTGGGGCGCAAGACACAAGCAACCGGCGCGCGCTTTTAATATTCTTTTTATAGTTCGCACCGTGGGAAAAATTCGTAGTCGTGTGTCAACCCTCGCACTTATTTACAAACATCTATTCATATTCAATAGCTGGAACAGTCAACAAAGCAACTCTGATGCCGGACCGTGGGAATGCTTTGCGCTGATTGGTCAGCGACGCGAGAGGTCGTGAGGTTAAGTTGCTTGACAGACTCTTGAGCTCTACTGGTGCATAGAGGGCGTGAGAACGGAACCGAACGATTGGCCTGAACATTTGAATGGGTTCCTGCAATTAACAAGTCGCGCGACTTTACTTTATACAACTTCAGCTAAGCGCGTGACAACAGAACTATTCCATTAAGGTTCTCGTGCCCACCAGCGCCGCACTCGAGTGGGTTTATTCTTTTGAAACATTTTTGTCGTCATTTCAAAGATCTCGCCCCTTGAACATAGTAGCAGCGTTTTGCTCTTAAATATGTGTAAACACTGTCGTTAACTCGACCCATCATACACGTGCTTGCTAGTCCCATTATGTGAGATGTTTTCATAAGATTTGAGTTTCATTATAAATTGTTTAGTTGAGAGATCGTGTCACAAGGGAACAGGGTCTCACAATGAACCGACGGAATTTTCCCACGGTCACTTTCAACTATTTTACACAAAGTTTATTACACCAGTGTAATTGAAGCCTGTTCCAGGGATTAACCCCTCAATCCAAGAATTAAACCTATTTGAAATTTGGTTTCTGACTTTATCTTCATTAATCCCAGCATACACACTGTATGTGCCTGTTCACATCAAAGCCATTGAGAAATGCTTCACTCTGCCATATATCGTGGTGCATTTAACTTTTTCAAAATGGACTATCGATTTGGTTTACAAAGTGTCAGATAGATCTAAATTTTTATTTAATTTAGAACTAATAGAAGTATTTTTCAGAATCTCTTTGTCGGAATCATCGAGCCTGGTTGTATTCCAACATCACTCCAGTGATTTATTGCTGTGGAATGTTTTAATATTTTTGAAAAGAAAACTTGAAACTAACCCGGAAAAGGAGACTGTTACTTAACTTGCGGGTGGTCCACAATATTGAGAACAGATGAAAAGGGAGCGTGGATACAAAGCGTGCCTATAATTGCCTCGAGTGTTACCCCTGGAAAGATAAATTTCCAGGCTGGGGCAGGGGGGTTGATTAGGAAGACGAACAGGAGGGGGAGAGTCTTAAACTCTGCTTGAACTCCAAAACATCGATACACGAAACACGATAGTACAATTTGTTATTCCTTTCGTTTCGCTCAAACATCGCTCCAAGCGATCAACCAAGCAAGCTTCAGTGTACTTACATAAGCATTCTATCTTCGCGTGGAGCCGTGTGCATGCACTTTGCACTTATCAATATCGATAATGTTAAAACTTTAGGTTGTGATAATGCTTTAATCATCTTATCTTTAGATGGCGAGTGAAGATAACAAATTCCGCAAATACATATCGACGCGTGCCGCCTGTGGCCGCCAATGACGGGCGCCAGGCATAAGAGAAGTGGATGCGCTCTTTCTGGAAGCTTATATTTGCTTGGGATGAATTAAGTCTCGAGATTGACCGGTTAATTCTCGTTAGCTATTGCATAAATTTCTTTCAATGTCAGTTGAGAGGATTGCGCATTTCATCAGTGAGGATTAGTGACTGCAGTGTACACAGGTCAAGAACAGTAGGACATTATGGCATTTAAATATTGTCACATAACACGATTATTATTCAGAATGCGAAAGACAATTTTACCTTTTTTTTCCTTTACCGAGCTGATCTCATATAACTGTTTGGTTTTAAGAAAAGTCAAAATATTAATGCAGGTTAACATCTTTTGGAACACAACAAGAAATGAGCTAAAACAGAACGATCAGAAAAGGAACATGTCACTTCCCGATATTTTAATTTATTACTCATAATTTTAGTATTACATTTAATTTATTTTAAGCTTTTATTTATTACCTTGCAATAAGTGAAAGGAACTTAGCATAAGAGAAATAAAAACAACTCCAAAGTAATTGGAAAGTCGACGGATTATTTCATTCAACGGAAAACTTGAAAGACTTATCCCTGACTTTATTTCAATCTCCAGTAGTTTAGCTCGCTTCCAAAGCTGTACGTAGCGATATTGAGCCTGTTCTTGACGTGCAAAGGCTATCACGAAAGGGAAGTTCCAAAAATTAAGTGAGTTTTTCAGTTAGAATACTAATTATTGTTCATCGAGTTTATAAGGACTCTCCCCGTACCTCCCCTCCCCCCAGTACGTCCCTGCCTTCTGTATCATCCTAATATGGTTCAGACTATTTGGCCAGCTGAGTAAATGCCACCAGAGCCCTGCTACTAATAATCTACGAAATGTGTTTGGGTTGAAATAAGGGAGAGGAGGTATATGGCTGTGTGAATGACTTGAGTCAAGCCACGATGATAAAAAACAAGGAGCTTGTCGTCGATCTTTGTATTGTTAATCACAACGGTTACGCGGAGAAATGCGTTTTGTATTGATTGTAGAACCTACAAGTCGTTAATCTCACTTGTCAGTTAAAAGCATTTTGTTAAAAAAAAACAAAATTGCAGACACGCCCGAGGTAATATCGGAGTCATCGTTGTGTAATGTAAAATTTCAACCGAGTTAGTATTTTAAACATTTTGGAGGGCATCTTCACAGCTGATAGAACAAACTAGAAACGTCGATCATTTTCCGGTTTTTGCCAGCAAAGCAGTTTCTTTTTCGATGAGATACTTTCATGACTTTGTGTTTTATCAAGCGCGTTTTTGTCACTGAAAAATTTAATACTTCAGTTGACGGATGAAAAAATATCCGGTTGTGTTCAATATCAGTCATGGTTTTGGAAAGAAACAATAAATGTTAAGCCGTGAGTTTTGAAAAAGATATGATCTTCGCTTCGGTTTAGTTCCACAGGTTTTCTGCATTGGACTCTCTCCTATACTCTCCGCAGGAGAAAAATTAGGAAAAAGGAACCAACTTCTTAAAAATATAAAAAACTTGATTACAATATTAGAAACATTGGAAGCATTGGTTGTTATTAGCAGCCCTTTGAAAAGGGCAGATATGTATTTTAAGTAATAATAGCCCTTTTCAAGGTTAACTTTGCTCATTTGCATTACAGTAAAATCTAGCATGTGTGTGAGGCACTTTCGGACTATTTTGTAGTTTTAGCCCGAAATTGCCTCGCATCCACGTTGGATTACATTGTAATGTAAATGAGAAAAAGTAACCGTGAAAAGGGCATTGTGAAACTTTTACTGATATGTACCTGCACTAATTTTTTGAACTACTTAATTACCCCAGGGATTACAGCTTTATTTGAATGGCCACAGAGTGTCATGTTAAACATTAACTCCCTTATACAACATAACACGAAGTATCAAATTTATATACATAAAAATTAGTGTAAAGATAGCTATATGTTTGAGCGCTGCATTTTGCGTGTGCACACAATACGAAATCACCTACTCGGATAAATTTAGTTCCTGGGGGATCGGGGATGGGGATACTCACAGAAAGTTTGGGAGGGCGTTTGCGGCCCGCCTTCTGAAACCCTTACCCTAACTGAACAAAATCTGAGATTTTTCCTACACTACGTACTTATAATCTGAACAAAAGTTCGATACCCTATTTATACCCTGTTGCAGACCTGCATAATAATTCGTCACCTTGTTCAAACCGATGTCATAGGCACCGCGAAGGGCTTTTGTTGGTAGTTTCTACCAAAAAAAACCTACCCAGATTTAAGACTAGAGTGCAAACCCATACCCTGTTTATGCCAAAATCAATAGCCCATTACGGCTGAAAACTATACCCTTTGGAGTCGCACATGCTCTCACGTGCCCATATAGTCTGCATAGACCATATAAGATAAAAAATGCCGCCCAGAATTTACTATCTAGAACCCGAGTACCTTATTCAACATAATTACCAGTACTTCATGTAAAGATTTCATACCACGTTTGCTATCTAATCAGTAAATGGAGCAGACTTTTGGTAATTAATGGACGATTGTGTAATGCTGCATGACCCTTCTATATGTTTATAAGAGATAGTGGAAGAAAGATAGATTGGCTTCTGCTGAGGGTAAATTTGATAAGATATAGTTATCTGAGAAAGCTGACTACGATAAAGAAAATTATGTGTTTATTGGATTGTCTGAGGTTTGTCCTTATTACACAATCAAGACCTGCATAAACTATCAATAGCCTTGTCTGGATTTTCTCGCGATTCTATCGTACGTTTTGAGAAGCTGCATGAACTATCAGCGGAACAGTCTAGTAGCAGTCTCTGCATTTTGTCACGGTCATATTTTAGGTATCGATCGTTGAAGGATTCGGTTCCGGTGTTTCAGTATATGGGTGTGACTTTGCCACCCTGTTACACAAAGGCGCAGCGGGTGATCGAGTGGATAGAGACTTACTCCCTTTTATAAACACATCGTTTTTAAGCCATTTTGGTTCCAGCTACGCTATGGTAGGCACGCACTTAGGTGTAGAATTAGGTTTTTTTCTTATTTTTTAAAAATTCTGTCTGTTTGGTCTGAAATAAGATATCGAGTTTTGCGTCGGTATGAAATATGGTAAACAAGTGATTACATGTCTACAATAGATTGAAATAGGTTCAAGGTTGAAGTACGTAGTGTAGGAAAAATCTCAGATTTTGTTCAGTTAGGGTAAGGGTTTCAGAAGGCGGGCCGCAAACGCCCTCCCAAACTTTCTGTGAGTATCCCCATCCCCGATCCCCCAGGAACTAAATTTATCCGAGTAGGTGATTTCGTATTGTGTGCACACGCAAAATGCAGCGCTCAAACATATAGCTATCTTTACACTAATTTTTATGTATATAAATTTGATACTTCGTGTTATGTTGTATAAGGGAGTTAATGTTTAACATGACACTCTGTGGCCATTCAAAATAAAGCTGTAATCCCTGGGGTAATTAAGTAGTTCAAAAAATTAGTGCAGGTACATATCAGTAAAAGTTTCACAATGCCCTTTTCACGGTTACTTTTTCTCATTTACATTACAATGTAATCCAACGTGGATGCGAGGCAATTTCGGGCTAAAACTACAAAATAGTCCGAAAGTGCCTCACACACATGCTAGATTTTACTGTAATGCAAATGAGCAAAGTTAACCTTGAAAAGGGCTATTATTACTTAAAATACATATCTGCCCTTTTCAAAGGGCTGCTAATAACAACCAATGCTTCCAATGTTTCTAATATTGTAATCAAGTTTTTTATATTTTTAAGAAGTTGGTTCCTTTTTCCTAATTTTTCTCCTGCGGAGAGTATAGGAGAGAGTCCAATGCAGAAAACCTGTGGAACTAAACCGAAGCGAAGATCATATCTTTTTCAAAACTCACGGCTTAACATTTATTGTTTCTTTCCAAAACCATGACTGATATTGAACACAACCGGATATTTTTTCATCCGTCAACTGAAGTATTAAATTTTTCAGTGACAAAAACGCGCTTGATAAAACACAAAGTCATGAAAGTATCTCATCGAAAAAGAAACTGCTTTGCTGGCAAAAACCGGAAAATGATCGACGTTTCTAGTTTGTTCTATCAGCTGTGAAGATGCCCTCCAAAATGTTTAAAATACTAACTCGGTTGAAATTTTACATTACACAACGATGACTCCGATATTACCTCGGGCGTGTCTGCAATTTTGTTTTTTTTTAACAAAATGCTTTTAACTGACAAGTGAGATTAACGACTTGTAGGTTCTACAATCAATACAAAACGCATTTCTCCGCGTAACCGTTGTGATTAACAATACAAAGATCGACGACAAGCTCCTTGTTTTTTATCATCGTGGCTTGACTCAAGTCATTCACACAGCCATATACCTCCTCTCCCTTATTTCAACCCAAACACATTTCGTAGATTATTAGTAGCAGGGCTCTGGTGGCATTTACTCAGCTGGCCAAATAGTCTGAACCATATTAGGATGATACAGAAGGCAGGGACGTACTGGGGGGAGGGGAGGTACGGGGAGAGTCCTTATAAACTCGATGAACAATAATTAGTATTCTAACTGAAAAACTCACTTAATTTTTGGAACTTCCCTTTCGTGATAGCCTTTGCACGTCAAGAACAGGCTCAATATCGCTACGTACAGCTTTGGAAGCGAGCTAAACTACTGGAGATTGAAATAAAGTCAGGGATAAGTCTTTCAAGTTTTCCGTTGAATGAAATAATCCGTCGACTTTCCAATTACTTTGGAGTTGTTTTTATTTCTCTTATGCTAAGTTCCTTTCACTTATTGCAAGGTAATAAATAAAAGCTTAAAATAAATTAAATGTAATACTAAAATTATGAGTAATAAATTAAAATATCGGGAAGTGACATGTTCCTTTTCTGATCGTTCTGTTTTAGCTCATTTCTTGTTGTGTTCCAAAAGATGTTAACCTGCATTAATATTTTGACTTTTCTTAAAACCAAACAGTTATATGAGATCAGCTCGGTAAAGGAAAAAAAGGTAAAATTGTCTTTCGCATTCTGAATAATAATCGTGTTATGTGACAATATTTAAATGCCATAATGTCCTACTGTTCTTGACCTGTGTACACTGCAGTCACTAATCCTCACTGATGAAATGCGCAATCCTCTCAACTGACATTGAAAGAAATTTATGCAATAGCTAACGAGAATTAACCGGTCAATCTCGAGACTTAATTCATCCCAAGCAAATATAAGCTTCCAGAAAGAGCGCATCCACTTCTCTTATGCCTGGCGCCCGTCATTGGCGGCCACAGGCGGCACGCGTCGATATGTATTTGCGGAATTTGTTATCTTCACTCGCCATCTAAAGATAAGATGATTAAAGCATTATCACAACCTAAAGTTTTAACATTATCGATATTGATAAGTGCAAAGTGCATGCACACGGCTCCACGCGAAGATAGAATGCTTATGTAAGTACACTGAAGCTTGCTTGGTTGATCGCTTGGAGCGATGTTTGAGCGAAACGAAAGGAATAACAAATTGTACTATCGTGTTTCGTGTATCGATGTTTTGGAGTTCAAGCAGAGTTTAAGACTCTCCCCCTCCTGTTCGTCTTCCTAATCAACCCCCCTGCCCCAGCCTGGAAATTTATCTTTCCAGGGGTAACACTCGAGGCAATTATAGGCACGCTTTGTATCCACGCTCCCTTTTCATCTGTTCTCAATATTGTGGACCACCCGCAAGTTAAGTAACAGTCTCCTTTTCCGGGTTAGTTTCAAGTTTTCTTTTCAAAAATATTAAAACATTCCACAGCAATAAATCACTGGAGTGATGTTGGAATACAACCAGGCTCGATGATTCCGACAAAGAGATTCTGAAAAATACTTCTATTAGTTCTAAATTAAATAAAAATTTAGATCTATCTGACACTTTGTAAACCAAATCGATAGTCCATTTTGAAAAAGTTAAATGCACCACGATATATGGCAGAGTGAAGCATTTCTCAATGGCTTTGATGTGAACAGGCACATACAGTGTGTATGCTGGGATTAATGAAGATAAAGTCAGAAACCAAATTTCAAATAGGTTTAATTCTTGGATTGAGGGGTTAATCCCTGGAACAGGCTTCAATTACACTGGTGTAATAAACTTTGTGTAAAATAGTTGAAAGTGACCGTGGGAAAATTCCGTCGGTTCATTGTGAGACCCTGTTCCCTTGTGACACGATCTCTCAACTAAACAATTTATAATGAAACTCAAATCTTATGAAAACATCTCACATAATGGGACTAGCAAGCACGTGTATGATGGGTCGAGTTAACGACAGTGTTTACACATATTTAAGAGCAAAACGCTGCTACTATGTTCAAGGGGCGAGATCTTTGAAATGACGACAAAAATGTTTCAAAAGAATAAACCCACTCGAGTGCGGCGCTGGTGGGCACGAGAACCTTAATGGAATAGTTCTGTTGTCACGCGCTTAGCTGAAGTTGTATAAAGTAAAGTCGCGCGACTTGTTAATTGCAGGAACCCATTCAAATGTTCAGGCCAATCGTTCGGTTCCGTTCTCACGCCCTCTATGCACCAGTAGAGCTCAAGAGTCTGTCAAGCAACTTAACCTCACGACCTCTCGCGTCGCTGACCAATCAGCGCAAAGCATTCCCACGGTCCGGCATCAGAGTTGCTTTGTTGACTGTTCCAGCTATTGAATATGAATAGATGTTTGTAAATAAGTGCGAGGGTTGACACACGACTACGAATTTTTCCCACGGTGCGAACTATAAAAAGAATATTAAAAGCGCGCGCCGGTTGCTTGTGTCTTGCGCCCCAAGGTCGCCTCGAAGCGTGCCGAAGTATTTTATACTGCCACAAGTCATCGCACTGCACGCGTCCTCTTAGCAACAAAAATGGATGTAGAAGTTTTAAAACCCGTCATCGCCGCTCAGCGAAATGCGAAAAAGGAAACAAAGAAGGTATTTTGACGCAGTAATCGTACACTTTTTACGCCATTAATTTGACGCTGAAATGGAGATTTCATAATATAAGAATAATTTAAATATTTTAAAACATCGTAAAGATGGATTTCATGAAAGCAACTTATCCGACAGCTGTTCACGACAAATCGTTTTTTTCAAAGAGAAAAAAGAAGAAAGGTTATGAGGCAAAACTTGCGATGGTTTTTCTAGAAAATTGGCGAAATTATTACTAATGCGAGACTTTGTTTGCTCCGCAGTCTAAGAAACCACTGATGGAAAAAATGCGACGAGCCAGAATAAACGACAGCTTGAACGAATTGAAAAGCTTGGTGTTGGAAGCCACGAAAAAAGATGTGAGTTTTTACAACATTTAAACTTAAGTGATGTAATTTAGTAAGTTGAATATTTGTTTTGTTAGTTGGGTTCGGGGCTAGCTCAATCATTTTCCCTTTCTTTATTTTACAGGTCTCTCGGTATTCTAAAATGGAAAAAGCCGATATTCTAGAAATGACCGTCAAATATCTACGTTCGCTTAATTCAGAGAGGCCTTTGCATTTTAAACAGCAACAAGGTACGTGACGAGATTATATTTTTCAAATTGTTCTTCGCGCTGTTGGCTATAATTAAAAGGCCTGCATGTTTTGGGTTGTGCAACATTTTTGCACGGGCAGGCAAAATTTGATTGCTTTTCATTGCTATGTGAGGTATACTTTTTAGTGACCCTTTAGGCCTCAAAAAAAGTTATTTTAAACAAACACAAAACTCTCCTTTCACTATAAGCAACAACACTTGCCTAATGAAGTATTAATAACACTAATGGCTTTTCAACGCCAAAAGGTTGAGAGACGACGGTGTTGATCATTGTTTCGCTTTGATAACAATCATTAAATTACACCTTTCTGGTTCTTTTGAAGAAAATTTTGCCTATGGCCTTGGGAAAAGTCGACTTGCCATGACAAGTTTATTTTTTAGCCTCACCTTAAAGCAGTTGAATTGTGATGACTCAAAATATCGGCTTAAATGTTGACTTATGAGTTAGTTTAAGCGAGAAATTTAAACCTCCGAATTCCAGAGGTTGTCAACATATTTCCGCCTCCTGCTCTCCAACAGGAGATGCCAGATATAATGGCAAGTGTCAAAAGATGTGAAATATGATACTTATCACTGAATCACTCTTTCTCAATTCACAGACGATGCTGCTGCCATCGCTAAATATCGCGCCGGTTTCAACGAATGTGCTGCCAAAGTCTCTCAGTTCTTGATGTCGGCGGACAATATTACTGTCCCGGTTCGTACTCAGCTTTTATCACACCTAGCGTCGACGTGTCAAAAGCAAAAAGAGCCTCAACAGCTCGCCCACGATTTAACAGTTTCGCGTCAACAAACCCACGTACCTCTGTCGCTACCATCGACTTTTCCCGCCATTTCGCCTGCGGTTGGCGCGAATCCGGGTTTCACCGACGGGAGTATGGCCACTAAGTTTCCTTCACCGCCTTCGTCGCCCCTACACAATCATCAAGAGAGGAAACTTCTGCCATTTTCACCCGCCATGTCTCCTTCAATGTCACCTTTTGTTCTTAGTAACGGAATTCCAGCTTTAATTTTACCGAACGATGCAGCTGTTCAGCTCCTACCTTTAACACTGCCAAATTCTTCGTCTGCTTTTGATTCTTCTCTGTGGAGACCATGGTAACGCAAAACAGCAGCGTTACACTTGACTTTCGTTTTCAATATTGTGATACATTTTTAATTGCTTTTTAAGCGTAATTTTTTTTTACCTTGCGTGCTGTCAAAATGGGACTCGTTTGGAGTCGGTTTTATTAAAAGGAGTGAAATATATTTATTTTTCAAATAATGTTAACTATTAAGAAGTATATATTTTTGTAAAAAGGAATCTTGTGTCGTTTAATATGGAATGAAAATGAAATAAATTTTTAAATTGGGCTATGATCATAGCCAAGATTTTGTTGTTGCCTACATATCCAGTTCTTTTAATTTTTTCACACATGAAGGTCAAGCAGTTGGTGAAAATATTTACAACTCCACATTTTAACTCCTTTGTGCAAATTAGTTTACATGAATAAGTTTGATACCCTCGATGAAAAATTCCATTTCAAAGCTTTGTGCCTCGATTCACCAAGGTTCTTGTTGTGCCGAGTTCTGCCATTGTTCTACGTACTGAAGGAATGTTTTAATAAACTGAACACTGTGAGTTAATCACTCATGGATGCTTATTTCATTTGAAGTCTTTTGAAAGCGGTACTTGAACCTCAGGAGACCGCGATAACGAACGAAAAATGCTTCACGGTGGACAGTGAGATCAGTTACGAAACAGCAATCGTCAAGTGGAAGTTTTAGTTCTCAAAGCCAGCAATGCACACTCTTACAGGGCATGTTTACACTTATAAATAGCAAAGACAATAGCTGCAACCATTGCCACGAAACTTCCCAACCTTAAATATCCAAATTGAAATTTCCCTTGCGGGGTTTGGCTGCTTTTTAAAACGATCTGCAAATACGCTTTTGAAAACATGTCAAGTAGTTTTTTCACGATGGTACAATTTTCGGGGAAAAAGATTAACGCGTCCTATTTTACTTTTATCGTCTTCAAACAGTCTAAAAAGTCTCTTCAAACTCTGACGGTTTGATGACAAAAGTCTCGGTTTGCTCTCTTAAAAAAACTTCAGATTGGCAGTTCTTTGCACGCTTTTTGATCGCTCAAGCAAGGAACTACACTTTATGAAATAGCATCAAGAGCTCACGGAAATATTCCGGCATAACGGAGTTTCATAATGAAAAATTTCAGTCTCTGGATTGTCTATTCACATCATTATGTATTAATGAGCCAATTTTTGTCTGATGTTCTTTTGCGTCGCTTTTTCAGTAAAACTATTTTTTACTAGCGCATTAACGATCACCCCTGGCTAGTTACATGACATTTTAAATTGCAAGCTACCATTTCTACACCGAATTTCACAATTACGTAGCTGCTTTTCACCTAATGGCTATAGGTTAAGATCAAGAAATCGAAGCTGGTCTCCTGCAAATCATTTTAACTCTTGGCATACAAAAGGAGCTCTTGGCGGCTCTTCAGAGACTTTTCCCTTACAATAGAAACAAACCGTGATTGTAGTTTGTAAAAAGCCGAATTCAAAGACTTCAAACGTGACAAAGAGTTACACACATACAAAGGTATGATTATGCAACTTGTTTTAACAGCACAAAAAGCTGTTTTAAAAAAGAATCTACCTGAAAGTGCTTGTGAAATGAGAGCCCTATAATTTGTATTCATGGTCGGAGTTTATCCATTCTTTGTGTGTGTTCCTTGGCCCTTTGCTCGGCCATGATTATGGTGTTTACTTCCACCGCCACGCCTACAATGACTAATTACTCAGCTCTTTCGCTTGGTTGTCACACGGGTATCAGGTTTTAAAAATGCGGTATTGGCCTTTCTGTCTAAGTCAAACAGTATCTTCTAAACAGTAATCCTGTCTGCCCTCAGCAAATCCGTGTTTATTGAGCGGCTTGCTCAAATACTTGATTGTTTTCATGCAGATTATTCGCCTGGCACGAAAGTAAAACGAAATATACACCAACAAGTGCGTGGCCTGTGTATGTGGCCTTCGTAAATTGTTTCGATTTGCCAGTGTGGTTAACTTTTTCTTGGTTCTTTCGTTGGGTTACAAGTATAACATTAAATTAAAAAGTTAATTTTCTTCCTTGCAGAAAGGTATCAAAAAGACATTCCCTAGACTACTAACTTTGCCTAGACCTTTATCTTTTTTTCTCGAGGGGCGCTTCTCTCTTAAGGACTGAAAATGTCGTGGATGGATGAAACTTTGTAAGCAATAAATACAAACAGTCTTCTGTGATTTTTTCATATCATTATACACAACAAAGGTATGTGGTAACTAGTTAGTTTCACAACTGTGCATTTTTGACATTTCCTAAGTTGTCCTTGTGCAACATTACACGACTCTCGTACGCTTTACGCACTTTGCTGCACGTTCTGCGAAACCACAGTCTCGACACGTTACGCATGTCTATTGAGTGACGAAGCCTCAAAAGCTACGTTACAAGCAACCAATAATTCCTTGTAATACAGTCTTTGTACCAATCAAACAGAGAATTGAAGGAAATCCAAGGAACTCTCACACAAGGAAAATGGCTAGATTTTAACAATTTCGTCCAACTGGTGCGGCGTGTGACGATGATATCAAATTACAGAACTATCGCTGTTGCCGGGGGGAGGGGGTTATCTCCCTTATATGCACTATATAGGTATGTGCAGCCCTATGATGGGTAGGTTTTTCAGCTGTTTTGTTCCCAGAGGTTTGGTCTGAAAAAAAAACGAAATAATACCAATAAGAATAATTAATTGTGACCATTTTGGTCTGATGATAGGGCATGTTTTTGACTTTGGTTTGGCATCGGGTATTTTGAAATTATTTCTATCATAGTGGCAGCGACTGTTTCCTTAATCCTTTACGCTTTTTATCCATTTTATTATGGGGCAAAAATAGCTGCCTGGGAATAACGGAACTGCGGACCTGGTTTCAAAGGTTATTCTCAAGTCGGCTTATATTTCTGAGTCTATAACTCCCGTATAAGACTTCCGGACGAAACAGACTTTGTTAGGGCTTTGTATATTCATAAGAAGTGTGGGAACAAAGTTGGTGAACTCCCAGAATGGGATGGGACCCAATGGCATTCGAAAAAAAAAACCACCACGGATTGTGCGTACATACATACACCCCGTATATTTGCCGCCGATAAAAATGTTTCAAATGTAAAATAAAACGTGGCCAGTGCAAATGTTTAAAAGAACAGCCCAGCAGCAAGAGTTTTTTGTCTAACCGGTAACTGAGTTTTAAAATCGAGACAAGTCCTTTTTGGCGGTATACGGACTGAACTGTTGTTTGCTTCTCACTCGATTATGCATCGGTATTAACGTAGAGAAACATTTACGGATTCTAACCGTGTCAATAGGGTTGAACGCAGACTGTCTTTTGATGAATGGCATGTTTCAAAATGAGTTACCGGAACTAAACTGGGTCAAACTATCTGTCACATTATACGTTGATAGGTGAAGATATAGATATGGACGGCTAAGCACTTAGACCGTGTGAAAAATGGTGATATAATAGACTTTGATGCAAGTCAGACACGACATTTGTGGACTTCTACAGCTCGCAGGGTGGCAAAGGCGATGCGATAACACCTTGGTTTGCTGGGAATTGCTTATCATCGATTCAGTGTTGTAGCAAGTCTTTTGCCGATAGCACTAATTAGCTTAAGTATTTTCTAACGATTGGGCCAAGGCACATCAAGCTAAGCCTTGGACTGACCTGATTATTTAGCTAGCCGCCCAAGTCTTTGGAATTTTAATTCCCAAATTTGATATATTTTGATGACAAGTTCCGCTTCTTCCTTCCTGTCTACGTGGGGTGGCACGTGCAGATTATTTTATTGTCAGTTTCAAATGAAAAACGTTTGTTCTAAACCTTGACTGACCCTAGAACGGGTAACGGCCACAACCGAAACCCTACCCTGAGGCCATGCCTTGAAACAGTCTTTTATTGTTTTTGTCTTAACTAAACCCTTAGAGTTTGCACAGTTTAACCTGGTTCCTTTGTCATCTCACTGTGGTGTTTTTTTGCGTAACAAAACTCCCGCACAGCGAAGAATAAGGCGCAGACAGTGAAAAAATGTTCTTTACTCTCGGACCGTGGGAAAGATTTGAACTCTATTGTCATGAAAATCCACCTTGTAAACCGCAGAGTAATTCTTGAGCCAGTACAAACGCAAAGAGTGACAAAGGATCGGGACGC